>JAEQBH010003911.1:0-276104 GCA_016808115.1 Tetrastigma voinierianum | reverse complement strand
ATTCTTGAAATCAGTTTGGAATTTTTTTTTTGAGATTTTTCTCCCCAATTGAAAAACCATGAGCGGGAAGAAGGTCTAACAAAAAATTTGTTAAACCAAGCATTTTTGTAGTCAATATAATCAAAGGTTTTAGGAACAAAATTTTGTGAAAAACGTTTATGTGTAAAAGGACTTTGTTCCCAATCATTTTCAAAAATGATTTTCAAAATTTTGCATTTTGAGTAAGCAATTTCAGTACCCTCAGGGTTCTTGACATGGGAAACTTAAATAGACTCCATATCTACAAGTATAAACATGTAGAATTTACGGGTTTTTGAAATATCATTTGAGATAAAAAAATTTGTCCTTTTGAAAAATCTTTAAAGCTGAAAAATGCAGGCAATATCGATGATCAGCAAAGCTGAAATGTTAATTTGGGTTCTTTTTGAAATATAAAGCGAAGGTTGTAGAGGTTGTAACAGTAGGTTTATGATTTTTTCCCAAAACCTCAAAGCGGTTTGGAGATTGAGTTTTTGACATGGCATATGACTCTTTGGTTGTTGGTTTTATAGGGTCTGTTTTGCTCATTTTCCCTGTAAAAATTCCCGTGAGAAATGGAGCAAAACGTTAATAAATTCGATTTAATCAACAGAGATAAAATGAAAAGCACCATATGGGAAAAATATGTTTTGAAACTAAATTTTGAACATCTTTTTACAGGATTTCTTTGGATCTTTTGCAATCAACACGTAAAAGGAATTTTTTGTTAAAAACATCACTTTCAAATATTTGAATGCAAAGAACAATTGTTAAGATTTTTGTTTTGACTATTGAATGATTTTCTTGGGGACGACTCGAAATGCCAGAATTAAACCTGACTATGGAGATTTTGTTTTCAAAATCTTGTTTGAGAATTCCACCATATCCTATATTTGTATCTTGTTTCTATAATAGAGGAAAGACTTAAGGTGAAGGATTCTAAACAAGGAAGTTCTTAACGTCCTTTAACACAATTGGATTCTTGGTATACTCGTTTGACGAGGACCAAGATTTTCTTTAATCTTTGAAATAAAGGCTTGATAAGGACTCTAAGATTTGGATAAAAATCTACTACATAATTTAGGCTTCTTAAAAATATTTGAAGCTAATTCTTATCTTTAATTTCATTAGGAAATTTACTAGCAAACTCAATTGCTCTTTGAATGAGTTTAATTTTACCTTGATAAATAATAAAACCTAAGAATCTTATATTTGTTTGGAAAAACTTAATTTTGATGCGAAATAACTAATCCGTTATATAGGCCAATTTTGAAAAGTTTTTAAGTGTTGAAAATGCTCTTCTATTGAATTTGCAAATATAAGAATATCATCAATATATACTATGGAAAACCTAGTATAATTATGAAAAATATCATTCATTATATTTTGAAATTCAGAATGAACATTTTTGAGGCTAAAAGGCATTACATGTTATTCGTAATGTCCAAATAGAACTGTAAATGATGTTTTGTACCTGTCTTCTTGTTGAATCTAGACTTGCCAAAATCTAGATTTCATATCAAATTTTGAAAAAATTGTTGCATTGTATAACCTTTGAATTAAGTCTTTTTTGTTAGGTATTGGATACCTAATCCATTGTAAGACCTTATTTAGAGGTTTGTAATTGATAACCAATCTTAGAGTGCCTCTCTCCATTTCTGAAGCCTTATGGACATAAAAGGCTTCACAGCTCCAAGGAGAATGATTTGGTATAATCATTATTTTACTTAAAAGATCATTGATTTATTTTTTGAAGTATTCTAAGAGTTCTGGACTCATTTGGATTGGTCTTGCCTTAGTTGTAATTTGTTTTTCATTGAAATCTTTTTCATATGGTAAAGAAACCATATGTTGTTTTCTATTCCAGAAAGCATTTGGAATAGAAGAACATAAACCTTTCAATTGTTTTTAACTTGTCTAATCCTATCTTGTAATTGTTTGCATTTCAAGTTTTCTTCTGTCTTTTAATACTAGATTTCTTTTCTAAGAAATTTAACCTGTTGTTGTTTTTGTTGTAGTAAACTAATATGATCTTAAAGTTGGTTTATCTCTTTTATTTCTATGCTTTTGTGACAATTCAAAATGAAATTTGTTGATTTTTAATATTTGTAATAATTTACTATCTATATAGAAAGGATACAATTAGGCGAGAAAAGGAGTACCTAAGACTATTTGATGACTAATATTTCTTACTAGCAAGAATGAAGTTTTAATACAAATACCATTTTTGCAAATGTGTCCTTGTGGTATTTTGTATTGTACCTTCAATGGAACATTACTAATAGTTAAGAGAATCTTTGTGAAGTTTATTGAAAGTATATAGTAGAATTAAATATTTGTATATAATTTAAATCAACTTTTGAATTAATCAAGACAATAAAGGTTGACCGAAGATCAGGATTGATTTTTAAAGTGATCTTTGTATACCATCTTTGTTTTTGCACAATAGTCATGCTATTGACAAAAGTATCTAAATCTTCAGAAGTTTGTCTGTTAAGGAAACCTTTTGGTTTTCTATATTTTGAATTTTAAACTCTAAATGTTGAGTAAAGGTTTTTAATTCTTCAATTTGTAATTTTATTTGTTTTATTTATGTTTGTAAATGATGGGATTTGAAATAATAGGCGTGCAGGCCCAAGACGCAGGCCCAAACGTCAGGATTAAAAAGCGGGCCCCGTACTAGCGATAGACCCTTAATGGTATCCCCTAAATGCAGGTTCGAAACAAGGTCCCAACTCGCCCCTTTAAAAGACTAGTAGCCCAAGGAATCCGTATTAGAGGAAAACACTCAATCTCCACTAATGAGGAAAGTAGGATATTTCCTAGTGTACCCATCAATTATCATTTATTAATCGGTTTACGATAAGGAAAGAAAATCTCCCCCTTATTGGAGAATATCCTATCATCCTCCAACAAGGAAATATATTATTCTGTGTTTCATCGAACTAGGAAAGTTATCATGATCACCCATTATAAATACATGGCCACCCCATTGGTGAAAGATGCAGAGACATATCGCGCGAAACTTAATTCGCAAGCGGTTGGTATTATAACTCACGAGCCGGCAAGCGAAGGAGAAGACAGGCGAGCCATGCGTCCGCACATTTCTTGTTTTCTGAGCCCAAAGTCGAGACATTCAAGCGCGCTCCAGCCTAGTTCAGAGTTGAAAAAGCATCATCGGTTGGCGTCGATGCAGTAGAACGGCAGGTTCCTTTACAAATAAAGGCGACCTCTGGGTGATGGTATCAACTAGAGCCTGGCAGAGCCCACGTCCCGATCATCGAGGATGCAAGACCGGCCAGTAGCGTGGGCCGGTAAACCTCCACGGAGCACGTTCGCGTGCAAGTCAACCGCGGACGAGTGGAGCGCTCCAGCATCATCACCAACCGACACTTGCTGAAAGGGTGGAGCAACTCATAGGCAAATACAACACCCGGGAGACCACAATGACTGAAAGGCCCGAAATCATGTTACCTGAAGAGCAACACCTCAGCCCTCGTCGAGAAGTGGATAGAGAAGGAGAAACTAGCCACACCGGGAGCATGATCCTTACTGACCCCGGAGTGGAGCGTACTTGATAGGAGAGGCGGGCGGGGAAGGTTCGAGGGATGGTCGTGCCACGGTAAGTGATAAGAGAATCAACAAAATTTATATCTAAAGTCCTATTTATGCGTAGCAAAGTTCACTGCCGATATAGTGGCTCTAGGGTCGAACACAGGGATGAGTTTTCTTTGCACAAATGATTTACTGTTAAGCTAAAAAATGGTGAATTTCAATTTGGATTATGGGATTTTGTAAGCAGTGGGTTTTGATGATTGTAAGCGAAATAAATTAACTAAAAAAAAGATTGTAAAATAGAACTCCTTGAATTGTTAGGCTACTGGATGCGAGTTCTACAAGTCACTGAGAGGTCCTCGGGGTTATTTCCTCGCGTTGGGGAGGATGACCTATAGTCATCTCCCGAACCGGATCTTCATTTAGCTATAAAACCTAACCCAAAATAATTATTCTTTTGAAAATGGCATTCACTAGCCATTTATGTTTTCGATCAGTTGACGAGTCTCGCTGACTCACGTTACAATGGGTAATAAATGATAGCTAATGAACATCCGCGAGATCTAGTAATAAGCATCAAGTGAGATCTAAAAGATTACCAAGTCTCCGACCATTCAACATGAATCGAAGGATCACACCGATAAAAGGAGAACCTGGTGATGACTACAGCGTGAACGGGGGACGCTCCAATGGCGCGGATCATGCACCCGTGACATACGCTTCAAGGAGGAACGGGTTTTAGCCGCTCATCCTCCGAGTTGTCATCCTCAGAGGGTGTTTGACTGCCCAGAAAGTGCCAAGAAAATGAGAGAAAATGGAGCATCAGATGAAAAACGTTCAGCTCTCCCCAAAAATTTATTGGCGAATTGATTGAGTGATACAGGGCTTGATTGAGGCTTATATACGCTCAGAGCCAAGCAAAATTACAAAAGAAGCCACAACCAAAAGCTAATATAAGGGATAAAATGGGAAGAAACGAAAAATTGTAACAAAAAATCTCAGTGTTAACAAGTAGGTGAGCAGGTGTTCTTTGGATGAATAGATAAGTGAGCATGAATAGTGCGCGTAGGAATTTCCTGCAGCTCAAATTTTCTGCATTTATGCTCTTTTTCCTTCTCATCTACGATCTGCAATGTTAGTCGGCTCGGTTTGACGTGTCTGGGTTGACTTCCGATAATTTGGCTGATTATCTTGCAAAAACTACAAAATTAGCCACAAATGTGATCGGTAGAATAGCGGGGATCTTAATGTACCGTCGGGTTAATTCTGGCCGATTAGTACATAAAGTGCTCAAAACCTTAAATAAACGGGGTTCAAATATCACTTTTTGAGCACTAATCACACCCCCGACCTACATTTACTAGTCCCTCGGCAATGAAAGAAAGAAAGAGAGAGAGCATGCAAAACAATAACAAAATTATGTTCACGAAAATGCTATTTCAAAAGGAGTTGTGAATGAGTAATGCTATTTCGATGAGAATCACTGAATCCCTTGCCAATAACATCTCGAGATAATGAATGCCATACAAAATTAAATAAAAGGCCTTACATCTCGGTGGATCAACGAGGAAACTTCCACCAAAATCTAAGTGTTTGTTTGTCCAGTTCTCGATAATAAAGCGCAGCTGCGCTCTCCCACAAACCTAACTCTTTGTCACAACCACAGCATGCTAACCAACCTAAATAGATCATGACCTCTTATTCGCGACTCTTTTGTGTTGTAGGGATTTAATCTTGAAGAATCGGCCTCACCAAAGTCCATGCTTGAGGATATATCGATGACTCTCAACGATTAAGGCAGGGCACCAAGTCATAAGGATCTTTGACCACTAACTCTTCGGGTTTTCACCTCCGAACTCCAAATGATTTCTAGACTCGGCACCTACACCTCGGCCTCATTGACGGATAGAAGAAGGAGAAACTAGCCACACTAGGGAGCATGGCTGTAACACCCCAAACATACAGTAGTTTCGGACATTTAGGGTATATTATAAGAACAAATATGAATTTCGGGAAATAAAACGAGATGCAGAATTTGTACAAGACTTAAGGACAATATTGTCATTTGTAAAAGGGGCTTAAAAGTCATAATTTGAAAAAGACTATGGGCCAAGAAGAAATAATAAGATTGTTGTATTCCTAGAAGATTAGAGCCAAAATACAATAAAGGAAATGATACAAATGGCCAAGTAGGAGGGCTAAAAGCAAATAAAAAGAATTAACCCCAAAAATGGGTTTTGGAGGGCCAAACAGGCCTTAGCAAACATGGAATTTAAAAGACCAAAATTGGTCTCATTTTGAGGAAGGAAGAAAAACATGAAGGAAGAAAGAAAGAGAAAGAAGAAGAGGAAGAGGAAGTCAAAAGCAAAGCGAGTATGGATTCTAGTTTTGTTATGGAAACTAACCTTGAACATGGAATTGTATGGATTCTATGACTTTTGTATGGAATTCTAAGGTTTGTACATGGTTAATGACTTGTCTCCAAATCTAGGGTTTTGTTAAAATTCATTCTAACATATGGATTTCTGAATTTAGGGTTGAGTAAAACCCTATATGGAACAAGATAAGTATGGAATCCTCCCCTTTTGGGTTGGATTCATAGTTAATTAAAGCAATTGAGTTAGGGTATAGAACAAACCTAACTAATCTTCACATCTTGGTTTGTGTATAGGTTATGACCCATATTAAGTGGTTTTGGGGAGAACTTCATGGAAAAGTTTTGAAGATACACATGTAAGCTGAAAGAGGTGAATAGAAAAGAGATTACAAGATGCATAAGGAATGGTTTTGATGTGTGTTTGAAGTATAGAGTTGAATTGGATGGAAAACTATGGAAAAAATGGGAGAAAACACACATTCTGGGCATTTTCGGGTCATGTGTACCGGTACACCTTGAATGTGTACCGGTACACCCTTCCAGAACCCAATGTGTACCGGTACACGTTAGGGGTATGCCGGGTACACTGTCCCCGGATTTTAGCATTTTGGCCAGGTTTTCGACATTTTAGCCAATACTTTATCGTTTCTTATCAGATTTGAGTGATTTAAGTGGATAATTAAACTAGACTCAAGAAAACCAAACATCCCCAAATAGGTATCGTCAAATTCAGCTCTGATGGCCTGAAAATCCACTCCAAGTGAGCTATGTACAAGCCAATTCACAATATGATTTGAATCATAGAGTAGTCCGGATTGTTTCGGACGTATCTTGAGTTCCGGTGCTCCGATTTGGGTGATTCCAGTTGGAGGAGAACCCTTAGCACCTTAGCTTTAAAGGAGTACAAAGAACCAGTGTCAAATATGGAGAAAATACACTGGAAAATGAATATTGAAACTGTCCCTCGGTAAAATGTTAATGAACTGGATTATTAAATGCCATAACTTGAGTTTGGATGATCCAAGTTGAGATGGATTCAATTTCTAAGTGAAATAAATTCGCCAAGAGGGACAAGAATACTTGCTTGAATGATATTGATGGATAGGCATCATCTGTTACAATATCCAGTACCATATGGAATAGGCATGGCTGTAATGAGCGAAAATGAACATGAACATGAATGGAAGGTAGTATGTCATGATCACAGAATGTGATTAAGAAAGGTTATGAGTTCTGAAAGACATATGATCATATGACTACCTAGGACCGAAAAATGAATGAGTGGACATCCTATTGGTGCTTCGGCACTCCTGTTGGTGCTATGGCACTCCTGCTACGTGGTTAGCCACGTTTTAATTGGTGCTTTCGGCACTCCTGCAGTGCTCTGGCCTCTGTTGCGTGGCCCGAGCATCACGATCGGTGTTGGCACTCCTGGCAGTGCCCCCGACACTCTGTTGTGTGGGTAGGCACGTCTTGTGGTGCTCTGACACTTGATCTTTGTATTGTACCTTCGGGTACTTATTGTACTGCGTCATACTCATTTCTTATGATTGGTCTAGGTAGTTAGACAGACATATGATAAAACACTGAATAATGAATAAGAGTCAAGATCTGAATGTTTCTTTATACGATTAAGTTACGTGGTACCTCACGAGGTATCTGTATCGACAAAATGCATGGTACCCTCTGGGTACTCACAATGTCGACTAGGATTACGTGGTACCTCACGGGTACTCCTGTATCCCGATTAGGATCTGTGGTACCTACGGGTACTCTGTATCGACAAGTTGTGGCACCTCACAGGGTACTCCTGCATGAATAAGTTACGCTGAGTCTCGTGGGGTACTCACATCTCTGATTTGGATACATGTGTTTGCGAATTTACTCTATACTGGATAAGTTACGTCTCGATTAGCTCTGTCTACGATTTAGTTACGCAGTACCTCTGGTGCTCCTATATGCCGAATAGTTCCGTCTACGATGAAGTCTGTCTCTGCTTAGGATTCGCCAGTACCTACGAGTACTCTATGTGATTAGGATTGTAGTACCTGCAGGTACTCTGTATTTCATCAAGTTACGTAATACCACAGGGTACTCTTGTATCGATTAAACTCAGAAATTAGTACCTACGAGGTACTCTGTATTGGATTAAGTTACATGCGTATCTAATTAGGTTCTGTGGTACCTCGGGTGCTCACGTATCGATAGATCTGTGGTACCCATGGTACTCCAGCATCGATAAAATAAATTATAGTTTGTAGTACCCACCAGGTACTCTTGTATCGATAACATAAGTATAAGTTCGTGGTACCACGGGTACTCTCGTAGCAGTAAAATAGAGTATATGTATAAATTATGATCTTGTACACATTATGGACTAATGTCATACGATATCTGCGCCATCAAATCTGACCTTGTATATGATTAGTTCCGACTTATTGTACCTACGGGTACCTTCGCCTGAGATAAGATCCAGTAAGATAAGTATATCTTTCCGTAAAGGCCAGATTATAAGTTAAAGTAAAGACAAGTATAGTTACGTAATACATGTAGAGATCTGAAATACATGTATAGGATTACGTATACAAGTATAAGTTCGTAGCAGACCAAGATTTACTTAAGTAAGTATAAGATCCCAGTACCGGTATAAAGTTTTGTAGTACTTGGTACTTAGTATAAGGGTAGGATTCGCAATGGAGTATATGTTCGTAATATCTCCGTAGTACCTACGGTTACCTCCGAACAAGTATAAACTCCGTAGAATAAGTATAAGTCTGAATAGAAAATCGAGTTTCGTAACTCCTACGAGTCTGAATAAACATAAATTACGTTAGAGTATAAGTTACGAATAAGGATAAGTGCAGCCAACTCCTACGAAGTCTGAATAAACATAAGATCTGTTAAGCACAAGTTACGCATAAGAATAAGATCTCTGTAACTCCTACGGGAGATCCGAATAAGCGTAAGCCTGTTATAAGAAGAAGTACTCGTATAAGTTCATAATATAAATGCATGAAATTTATATTATATGTTTTTGTTTTATGCGTTAAATGTGTATATGCATAAGAAATGTTTCCCACTAAACGTAAACGCTTGCGGGTTTAATCCGTGTAGGTGCGAGAAGAAAGAGCGTGCGAAGACATCGCATACAGGTTAGGCTGGCACATGAGGTTTCACTACGTGTAGGTTTCGTGCTCTGAGTTGTAAATGTAAAAGTATAGTTTTTGTATCTATAAATGGGACTCGGTAAATGTGTATAGATTTGGATGGACACCACTCCGGTGGTAGTTCTTTTGATATGTAAATGATATTTTATTTATGATATATGATGTGGGCCATACCCACAGGTACCAGTTCGGATTTAAAAAAAAAAAAAAAATAAGGTAAAGAGTCTCAGTCCTGAGTTTCGCACCCCGAACTCGGTTTGGATTCGCCAATCGGGACGGACCAGGAATCGGGGTGTGACAGCATGATCCTTACCAGCCGGAGTAGACCGCGTGAGGAGGCGGGCGGGGAACAGCAAAGGCGATGGGCCATCGGCCCCATCGACGCGGGAGACGAGAGGAGCGGTCGTGGGAGCGAGGTTCGAGGACATCCTAGCGAAATTAGCCACATGAAGGAAGCGATGGGATGAAGCTCGAGTCTGGAGCGTACAGTGACTCGACGAATCCCGTTTCAAAGCGTGGTGTTGCCTTCCCTCTTAAACAGAAGTTTAGAGATGCCTCAAATCGGGGGATGTTGTGGGAACAAAGACCCATGAACCACCTCGTACCTCTGAAAATCATGTGGAACTGGATATCGGACCCGGTGCGATGCCGAGCCTTCGCTGTCACACTAAAGGGCCCAGCATTGGCCTGGTTTAACAGACTCCCGCCGTCTTCCATCTCATTGTTCATAGAGCTTTCCATTGCATTCGTCTCCCACTTTATCGAACAGGATCTTGCAGGAAGCCGAGCTATCACCTTCGACCATAAAGCAAGCTCTTAGGAAAGCCTGGTCATGTTCGGAGGTTTAGCGAGTCGGCCCGAAGGTAGATATTCTCGACGAGAAGTTCGCCATTACTGCTTTCATTGCAGGGCTGGGGTACAGTCGAAAAACCTAATGTTCTCTATCTCAAAGAACCTTCAGGTAAGCATGGCTGAGGTCCTCGCCAAAATAGAGAAGTGTATCAACGGTGAAGAAACCCTCTGTTCAAGTAAAGCTCTTCTACTAAAAGGAAAAGAGCGAGGCGACAAAAAGAGAGCAGGCTTGAGGAACGAGGCGGATAGGGCCCAGTCCCGAGGAGGAGCGGAGAAAGCCCAGTGGTCCTAGATAAGACAAAGAGCGTGGGATCGCATCGGATACCCTCGGCCTTTGAGTTGAAGAGGCGATATTCACCTCAGCTTGATACACTGTCGGCTGACCTTGGTATCGCGAGGTCTTCGCAGCAGTGCAACATGAAAGGTTTATGAAATTGGCATCGGATAGTCGGACCCCGCCTAAAGACAATACCAAATGCGCCAGGTTCCACAGGTGTGGACATGAACGGATGGCTGCGTCAAGCTAAGAAAGAAGATTGAATAAAAAGTCGACGTGGGCATCTCAAGCAGATTCTGATGGCCTCGAAAGGGCGGGAATGAGTCGACCACCACCACCTCGTCGGTGACCCAGGTTGAGCATCGGCCGCCTTTAGGGAGAAATCCGTATATGTAATCTCGGAGGGTTGCGGGAGGCGGAGAGTCTAGCTCGACCGGGAAGGCCCTTTTAAATAGATTGAGCGAAATCTGAAGCGGTATCAAACTTCCTCGGTGGATACTACCGTAACATCATCAGACCGACGCTGGAAGACATGACATCTATGTGACCCACTTGTGATAAAAGCCACAGTGGCTAATAAAGCGATCTGGGGTCCTTGTCGACAGGCTTCTCTGGCATCATCTTCATCGACTTTACCGACAAATGGGCATTGGAAGGAAGCGACGATCCTTCTTTTCACGTGGGTTCTCGGAAGAGTCACGCCTGGGGGTTGGTGCGACTAGTGCTTTCACTTTTTGGGAGACCCTCCGTGCTAGGCTACAACAAAGGTGAGATTTCTCATAGTAAAAGCCTCATCGGCTTACAACATGTTACTAGGTAGGCCCTCTCTTAATGCCATAAGGGTCGTTCCCTCCTCTTATCACATGGTTATCAAATTTCCAACTACAAATGGAGTAGGAATGGTGGGAAACCCCGTATAGTGGGGAATGTTCATTCGGCATCAATGAAACGAAACACGATTAAACCAGCATCTCGTGGGCTGAGAGCTGGGCATGTGAGACAGGAAGTAGCTCTCAGCTCACGCATGAAAAAATTAAAACACATATAACAGCGATAAGCAATTTTCACCTAGCTATAGGGTCCTTAGTGGAAGGCATCAGAAGCCCATCCGTTTTCTATAGCGAGAACATGAGGTATTACTTTGGAAACGGAAGACATGGGCGGGGTCGGCCCAGACGGTGAATACCCACAAGTGACGTTGTCCCTCCTTTAAGCCGGAGTTCAGCGAGAGAAGGGAGTTTGCCCACGAGAAAGATGAAAGTGATTAATGAAGAGGTCGGTAAAAGCCACTCCCGAAGCAAAGCGATAAGAGAAGTAAAGTACCTACCCTTTAAAAATGGATTTGGCTAACGTTGTTCTCTTCAAAAAAGCAAACGGCAAGTGGCGGCTTTGCATCTATTTCACAGACATCAACAAGGCCTGCCCAAAGGATAGCTTCCCTCTACCTCGGATTGGTCTCATAGTAGATTCCATTGATTATTGAATAACTTCAACTTCATGAACTCCTTGCTTTGGCCTGATGGATCAGTATGGACCCTGGCTGACCAGAAGATACCTCATTTGTCAACGGTCGGGGAACCTACATTATCAGTAATGCCCTTCGGATGAAGAATGCGAGGAGCCACTGCAAGGTTGGTGAACAAGATGTTCCAGAAACAAATCGGAGCATCTATGGAGGTATATATAGACGACATGCTGGTAAAATCGGTAAAAGCCGAGCTCCGCATAACCCATTTAGCCTAGGCGTTCCAGGTCTGGAAAAGTTACTATATGAAGTTAAACCCAGCCAACTGCGCTTTTGAAGTCTCCACCGGGAAGTTCTTAGGTTTTATAGTCCATGATAGGAATAGAAGGCCAACCCGGATAAGATAGTCGTGCTTGATATCTTTTGCCTCCTTGAGCAGATAAAGACATTGTAGCATATGAGGGAGAATCGTCTTGAGCAGCCATTATCTAAGACCCAACGACAAATGTCAGCCTTTCTTTCAGGTTCTGAAAAAGGCCTTCCAGTGGGATGCACACTGCCAGGAGGCATTCACAACACTCAAAGCCTACTTGAGCTCTCCCCCCATTCTAGTAAGCCCTTCCGAGGAAGAACTCCTCACTCTCTACCTAGCCGTTTCAGACTTTGCGACTAGGTATGCATGGTAAGAAGAGCGGGACGAGAGTGCAACAACCAGTCTACTATTTGGCCCGAGCTACGAGGGCTTGAAAGAGGTACCTAAGATGGAAAGGCGATCGGCGTTGGTAACTACATCGAGAAAACTGACCTTACTTCAAGTTCATGCAGATTTGAAGTCCCGATCGAATATCCATTGACCAAATCTTTGCATAAACCGGGAAACCTGCGGAAGGCTAATAAAGTGGGCTATGGGCGAGTGGGTCGACATTGGAGTCTGAAGCCAGGGAATAGTTGTAAAAGGGTGTAGATCTTAGCAGATTTCATTATAGGTGAGACGACGACTGACATCGATATGAGAGTTGTTGGTGGGATCTTGTGAGGAAGAGGTGCGGGGTGATCTTAACCTCTCCCAGCGAGATGAATCTGAATCACGCACTCGGTCGACTTGAGCCTCAATAACGAGTAGAATATGAAGTGTCATCAAATTGGACTTAACCTGGCCCACTTGTTGAAGCGGATCGGTGGAGGTGACAGCGACTCCTAAGCGGTGGTGCGATGAGAAGAATCCTACGAGGCGAGAGGTAAGAAGATGATCTTATATCTCAAAGGATCTGAAGTTGCTTAGAAGTTCTGAGTTAGTCGAACATGTACTAGAGCGAGGAATTCCCGAGTTGATGCCTTATGGCGGTGTGACCTCACAAGAAGACCTAAACGGTGATACATGTCGAGCACCTTCTAGAACCCTCAATAAGCATCGATAATGGAGAAGTCTCCACAGCTGATCCGAACGAAATTGGATGGACCCGTATGAGATCTTGGTGGATGGTACATTCTTAAGGGCGGGAGCGATCGAGCTCGGGCTGAGTCGGCAAGATTCACCGTTCATTAGGGGACCTTTTATAAATGAGGCTTCTCTACGCCCATTCTTAAGTGCGTAGGGAAGGAAGACGCCAACTACATACTTAGGGTGGTACACAAGGGCATATGTGGCAACCACATCGGAGCTTGGACCTTGGCAGGGAAAACATTGAGACAGGGGTACTATTAGCCCACAATGCTCAAAGACGCGACGAGGCGGTTTAGAAAATGCAAAGCTTGTCGAGGGCATGCGAGTTTTCTCATCTCCCATTTGAGCCATGCGTTAGTCATAAGCTCTGGCCTTTTCAACAATAGGAAATTTTGGAGCATATTGGGACCTTACCCATTGGAAGGGGCTAATGCATTTATCATTGGTCGTGGACTATTTTACCGATGGTAGAAGCCGGTCCTTAGCAACGATCACGAGCGAGGAAGATGCGCGCTTGGTATGTGGTTCTATAATGCCAGTTCGGGATCTCGAGGTCCCTTGTGTATGATAATGTGAAACAATTTGACAATCCTAAGTTCAGGGATTTTGCGCTGAGCTCGGAATCAAGAACTACTACTCGTCCCTAGCTCATCTACAGTCCAATGGGCAAGCAAAGGTCACTATAAGGACTCTAAAGGTAGCATTGATAACCAAACTGGAAGACCTAAAAGGAAAATGGGTAGAGTACCTCCCCGAGGTATTATGGGCATATAGAACTATGCGCAAGTCAGCAACTCTAAACCCCCGTTTGCTCTGGCCTTTGGCATTGAAGCAGTAGATCCAGTCAAGGTCGAACTAAAATCCCCGAGTTGAACTATTGTCGAACACAGCAGGGAGGTTCTTCGCTAAACTTGGATCTCTACAGAAGAAGAAAAGCGGCGGGTCTAAAGCTTATGGAGGGTATCATAGGAGAGACAAGAGATATTATGACGAAAGGTTCAAGCTAGGAGTTACAAGCCGGATGGCACGGTTAAAAAAATTCACTTGACAAAGGAAGGACCCCACGCTAGGAAGGCTGGGACCTAATTGGAAGGGCCTTACATCGTATCTCGCATAATCGACAGCAAGCTATGAACTCCAATGAGGAAGAAGGAAAAACCATGCCCCACTCATGGGCATGGGCACCTCGAAGCGTTTGATAGGAGCCTCAGACGTAGCACACGTAAGATCCACCGTCTTGATTTCGAATAACCACTTTATATCCATTTTTAAAATTTGTTTAATGTTATGAGGGCTGAAACTGATAAATTATAATGATAAAGTCGGGAGCTCGGCGAAGAGTGCAGGTGGAAGAAGTGCGTGATTCCGCAGATTGTTCTTTATTTCAAAGGAACTACGGGTTAAATACAAAATTTCATTACATGGAGGATTCTGACCACCTCGAGAGGATTAAAAAATCTTTCTTTGCATCTCAAAAATTATAGTTAGCAGCCGTTCTTTACTACCAACACCTTGTCGAGCAGAAACCATAAGAGGAAAAAGAAGAGAGGAAGAGAGAGTGAGAAAGAGAAGGGAGAGGAGAGAGAAAGAGAAGGAGAAGATAAGAGGAGAAAGAGAAAGAAGAAAGAGGAAAGAAAAAGCGAAGAAAGTGGTACTTAAAGTTTTCTTTGGCTTCCCATATCGGATACGTTCCCTAGCACAACTCCATCATAGGGCATAGCTAGGGAACAACACAACTCCCTCGAGGAGGAATTTAGGAAAAACACAACTCCCAGAGTGGTAGACCATCGACACCAAGCGTTGGCCCACGATCACGAGATATACCTCATGTAGTATTGACTAAACCACGGCGCTTCATCATCATGCGTGGACTCAGGCTACGCGAAGAAGGGCGGGTTGGAAGCATAGCACCACTACAGAAGGGTCACTATTTATAGCGGGGCGGCAGGAGTTGCACAATCCGTCCAATTCTCCATAAATCCCGCATTAAAGTCACACGCACTTTCCCGGAAGGAAGGCGAAAGGGTCTTAGCGCTAGAATTTCAGTAGCTCGGTTCTGCGGTGAGGAGGTCTTGCGCCAGGCCTAGTAACTCAGTTCTGAGAGCTTGCTTGACTTAGAAGGGTCTGCGCCCAGGGCCCGATGGCTCAGTTCGCGGAGCTTAATAGCTTCGGGGGTCTTAGCGCCCGAGGCCCGATGGCTCGGTTCGCGGGCAACAGCTCGGGAGGTCTTAGCGCCTAAGGCGGTGCTTCGGTTGTAAAGCTTAACAAGCTCGGGGGTCTGCGCGGGAGCCCGGTAGCTCGGTTGCAAAGCTTAGCGGCAGGAGGTCTTAGCGCCCGGGGTGACTTGGATTGGCCCGAACAACGACTCGGGGAGGGATCTGCCTCAAGAGCCCCGATGCTTCCGGTTCGTGAAGCAACCTTCGGGAGGTCTTAGCGCCCAGAGCCAGTAGGGTTCGCGGGCTTAACGGGAGGTCTTAGCCCCAGAGCCCGGTAGCTCGGTTAGTACGAATATGACTCGGGAGGGTCTTAATGCGAAGTCCCGGTGGCTCGGTTCGTGGGAAAACATGACTCGAGGAGGTCTTAGTGCCCGGGAGCCCGATGCTTCCGGTTGCGAGCTTAATGGCTCGAGAAGGTCTTAGCGCCCGGGGCCTAGTAACCGGTTCGGGCTTAATAGGAGGGTCTTAGACGCCTAGGAGCCCGATAGCTCGGTTCGCGAGGCTTAACATCTCGGGAGGTCTTAGGCGCCCGAGTTCACGTAGCTTGGTTGCGAGCTTAACGGTGAGGAGAGTCTTAGTGCCCCGGGGCCCGAGTGGCTGGTTCTGAGCTTAACGGCTGAGGGTCTTAGCGCCCAGGAGCCTAGTAGCTCGATTTTCAAACACTTGACTCGAGGAAGGCGAAGAGCCATGGGCCATGTAACTTCCGGGAGCCCGGTGGCTCGGGTTGGAGCATAAGCGCTTCGGGAAGGCCTTAAGCCTAGGTGCGGAGTAGTTCAGATCGCAGAAGCATAACTGCTCAAGGAAGACCTCGTGGCATGGGAACCAAGCAGCTGAATCGGCCCGAACGGGAAAAAGAGCGAAGAAATTAATCGATGAATCTTGGTATATTAACGAAAAGTCGAGATCGGAAGCAATACAAAACCACTAGGCTCCGCGCAGGATCACGACAAGGTTAAAAAAAAAAGAGCTTAGGCGGTTGGGCCCGGAGCTTGAGGGGAGTGGGGGGTAAAAGTGGGAGCCTTTGGCGGCGGAAGAAGAGCTGGCCCGGAGGAATCCAGGGGATCGCGAACTACGGGTGGGGGCACGTCGAGGGCCCGAAACCTCGGCGGCAGCATCAGCCTCAGCCTCGAAGCGGATCCTTGACCTCCTCATCAAAGTTTGGATGTTGAACTCCCAGGTGCAGGAAGCTTAGGAAGCTCGACGTTAAAGACGAAGCCACCGGAATAACACACTACCCCCCTGCGCGACGGGTGTGTCGACCACTCATGAAATCCCGGCCGTTACCTCGGCAGCTAGAGAAATTCATGTGAAGCGAAGCCGTGTTGCTTACTAAAACTCTTATAAAAATTTTTCCTTTTTCTAACTTAGGATTTTGTAAAATCTCGACATATCAGGCTGCGTATGAGATATCATCCCAATTCTTGTATACACAATTCTGATTTTCCTAATATGGCAGCTTGACAATATTCTTACAAATGAGCCTCAGGCTCACACATTTCCACAAAATACACTATGTACATACATATGTTCCATTATACAAATTCAAATATTTCCTTACATAATATTATTAACAACAACACTTGAACAAATGTCGAGAGCATCTAATGCTCCAGTACGTCAGATGCTGTGCGGAAAATAGTTTTAAAACACAAAATAATGAGCTAAGCGAGGCTCGGTGAGTGTATGCTTTATAAAATGTTTTGCTTTTTAGGAGAACATCTCAAAGCGTAAAACTCTCTTTTACAAGATATTTTCCAGCGCCTTGCTTATTTTAAAGTTTCCTAAAACTTTTCTCAAATCTCTTGCTTGCTTGCTTTATCTTGCTTTTCTTTAAAAGTTTATAAAACTTTTCATAAATCCCTTGCTTGCTTGCTTGCTTTTAAAAGTTTCTAAAAACTTTTCATAAATCTCTTGCTTTCTTTCTTTACCTTGCTTTTCTTTAAAAGTTTATAAAACTTTTCATAAATCCCTTGCTTGCTTTTAAAAGTTTCTAAAAACTTTTCATAAATCTCTTGCTTTAAAAAGTTTCCAAAACTTTTTATAAACACGGGAGTTGGGCTCAATCACATGCTTTAAAAATAAAAGCGAGTGCAGAACCAGCTAGTTTGCTTTAAAATCTGGGACTGGGCTCAACCGCTCGTTTTGAAATAAAAACGGGAGCCTGGGCTCAACCGTTTGCTTAAAACAAACACGGGAGCCTGGGCTCAACCGTGCACCAGTGGTTGATTTTTTTTCAAACTGTATATCATGCTTATAAATCATCAACCGCTGAGCCTTCACGCGTATACCCTAGTGAACACGGGGAGCACAGGCATCGGCCGTCTTGAGGTGGAATTTGGACTGGAGTCCCGCTCACACCTAGAGTGAAAGGGCACAGGCACACTTCACTTCGCCTTTTCCGATAAATATGGGGGAATTGACACAGGTCTCCCATCACCATAATTTAGTTATGTGTTAACCTATATACTCCAGTACGTGCCACGGTCTCCTTTAAATGCATGATGCATGAACTAAGTTTGCTGACCAGGCAAATCTAAAATGCATGAATGATATCCTAACACCACCGTGCACGTACGAAATACCTTTGACCGGTATGCTTGCTTAAAACTAGGGATTTTAGTTAGGCCTGTTTTCGCAAATATACTTTTGCTTGTTTGCTTGCTTGAAATATGGTTTTACAATTTAAAACCATTACTTGTTTGCTTGCTCTTTGAAATATGGTTTTTCAATTTAAAACCATTGTTTGCCTTTGCTCTTTGAAATATGGTTTTTCAATTTAAAACCATTGATTGCTTTAAAAGTATGGTTGTCAATCAAAACCATTACTTATTCTTAACTCATTACTTAGCATAAACATGGTTTACAATCAAAACCATTTAAATACAGTGTAAAACGGTTTATAATAATACACTAGTATTTGAAAAAATAAGTTTAGAACACTCCTGCACATACTAGCTTGAGCACAACTCCACTTTCCCTTTTAGCACCCAGCCTACACACTCAACGAATCTACAGAACACATTGTCGCCTATGTATAGCGTATAAACTTAACGTGCTTCTTAGCACTTATTCACACTCAGTTCGCTTGCCAGAAACGTGAGTGCAGCTCCGTTTTCATTGAGTTCTAATCCTCTTTGAACCTCTTTTAATCATTTCGTAGGTTCTATACAATCGATAATGAATTTAGGCTTAACTATGAAAAATTACAACAATCTGGGCATTTTGGGCACTCTGATTGCAGGTACCACTACGATCGGTACGGTACGATTTAATTTGTTAGTATTACCGGTACGCTTGTATCGATCTTGGTACGATTGGATTGATGGAGTGAATGCTAGGTACCGCTCTGTTTTGAATACTTAGGGTACCGCCTAATTGCCCATAATTGCTATTTTTGCCCACTTTTGGTACCATTTTCTCTTCAGCCACAACTTCTATATTATATCATCAAAGAATCGACATGGAATTCATCCAAAACCAACTCCATAACTACTTTGTATTGGTGGTTTGGAACCTCATACCCCAAAACCCCAGAGTGAAAATCTTATGAATTCAACGAGTCCTGCAAATTTCTACAAAACCATATAATTTTGATGGCTTCCATGTTTATTCTTTGCAATTAGGATTTTACCCACAAGCTTCAAGAATTCTAGGGTTAGGATGATCTCTTCCCAAACCACAGAACAAAGAACAACTAATCTCCCATCTTAAAATCCACAGGAATCAATTACATGATTCAAGGCAAACATACCTTTTTGGTCTTATACACTTCTTCTTCCTCTTCTTTTCTCCGGCTATTTACTCCTTTCCCTACGGGTTGCCCTAGCCAAATGAGACAAGATTGAAATTTTGGTTTGTCTTCCCATTTTTATAGTCTCAACTTTGCCTTAATTACACATAGATCCTTGATCTCTTTAATATTTGAAATCAACTTGTATTATTTATTTCAATTTTGGCATACTATCTTCTTCGTTTATGCCCTTCATGTCCCATTTGATTAATTAAAGTTTTACCCTTGCTCTAGTACAACAAATTCCGAGTTCATCATTTTATCATTTCATAATTTCATCTCAAGAAATACTCTGATGTGACCTTGGTGCTGCATTATATCCCTACGGAGTTTCATGTACTACATTCTCTCGGGACCGGGGCGTTTACAAATCTCCCACCCCTTTAGAACTATTTTCCTCGAAATAGACAAACTAAAGCCAAAGGAAAGGAAAGTACCTCATTCGGAAAATAATTGAGGGTATTGTGGGCGCATATGAACTCTGACTCCCAGTAAATTTGCCTCCCTCTCATGATTCTTCCACAAAACTTTATGCATGGGATCACCTTACTCCTCAACACACGATCGTACGATCTACAATGCACTGCAGTGTTTTCTCATAAGTCGAGATTCTCCTTTAGCTGCCTTGTTGCTCTCTCGACACGTGTGAAGGATGCGAAATGCTTCCTTAACATCGACACATGGAATGTATCATGAATCCTTGACAACTGCGGGGTAACTTCAACTTGTAGCTACTGGTCTGCTGCCTTACTTGTCTCATAGGTCCCTATATCTCGGACTAAGTTTGCCTCGCTTTCCGAATCTCAAAACACCTTTCCAAGGGGAAATCTTCAAAAAGACTCAATCACCTATCTCAAACTGTAAGTCTCTACTACGGTTGTTCGCATAACTTTTCTGTCTATCTCTTGCTTTCTTTAAGTTATCACGAACAACTTTCACTTTCTCTGAAGTGACCTGCACTAGTTCAGGGCCTACTAGTCTTCTCTCTCCAACCTCATCCCGACCTGCTTTGAGTCTACACATTTCCTACCATACGTTAGCACAAGCTAGGGAGACATCTCTATATTGGCGATAGTTGTTGTAAGCGAACTCCATTGGTGCCGATGAGTATCCCAACTCATGAATTCCATCACATAAGCTCTTACCATATATCCTTCAACGTCTGAATATTCCTCTTTGGTGGCCATGCAATACGAGGATGAAATCTTTGTGCTGAGTAGTGAGTACCTAAAGAAATTTGTTTGCAAACTAGGCTGAAACACGGATGTGAATGGGGTCTCGATCGACTTGTCGAAATTTGGAACCCCATGAAGTCTCACTATTTCTATCCACATACAATTGGACGACTTTTTCTAAAGAATCCTCGACGATGGCGGTAGAAAATGGGCAAACTTAGTCAATCTATCAACTATCGCCCATATAGCATCATGTTGTCTCTAACCAGGGAAGACCTGTCACAAAATCCATAGTGATCTTCTACCGTTCCATCTTGCGGAATGAGAATGCTTGTATCTTCCCAGCGGGCCTGCGATGCTCTGCCTTCACCTGGCTGGCGAGGTTAGGCACACGGAAACAAACTCACAATCTCTTTCTTACGTTCCGTTCCCTTAGTAATGTTAACGAATCTGTACATCTTGGTGCTACTGGATGCATAGCATATGCGAGGATGAATGTGCTTCTTCCATAATGTCTCTCTTCATCTCGCCATACTCTGGCACACACATTCTCTGTCCTTTCACTATCATGTCATCATCTCTAATCTGAAACTTTGCTTTCTTTCCTTTTTCTATCTCTTCCTTAAGATTAATCATCTGTGGATCTTGCGATTGCCCTTCTAGAATCTAATCCACTAGGAGGTGTATAACATGAGATGTGGCTAACAAGGCTCCTGAATCCTCAACCTCCAATATCACCCCTAAAGCTCTCGAGATCTATGAGTGGAAGATAACCCGATTTCATATGAAATGAAGAACTCTGCAGTCGCCCGCTCGAGGCATACCTTTCGACATTAGCTTTTCCTAGATGAATTTGCTTTCGATAGTACAGTCGTAGTCCTTAATTAACTCAAGCCATCTTCTTTGCCTCAGGTTTAACTCTTTTTAGGTGAAAATATATTGAAGACTCTTATGATCTATAAAGATACTGCAAGGAACACCATATAAGTAATGTCTCCATATTTTTAGAGCAAACCACATTTATACTTGACTCTAAGTCATGTGTCGGGTAGTCTCCTCATGTGCTTCTTTAGTTTGTCTGAGGCATATGCAATCACCCTATCATTCTGCATCAAAACACAACCAAGGCCTTGCCGTGAAGCATCATTATAAACCACAAACCCATCTCTCCCATTAGGCAAAGCTAGAACTGGAGTTGAAGTTAATCTACCCTTTAACTCCTCAAAACTCTATTGGCATGCATTCACCCAATAAGCTCGGAATAGGCACGTGGGGCACACTTCACCAGCTTCCGCTTCACTTCCTCGTCCTCAGGACTGAGATCGGGCCTAGCACCTGAAGGCCATGCGACCAAAGCAATGTCAGAAATATTCTATGACCTTTGAAAACCAGGACAAACCAGAGCGAAGGAGAGCTCACGTAGGTTCTCGGGGTAGTCGGACGGCGGGGCGCGATTGTGTCCTCTCGATCAAAGGTTACTCCCAATGACGGCGACAAAGAAATAGCGTTCCTTCGGTACTTGTCCGAAGCCAATCAACTTAGCGTTGGAGCGCTTGGGATATAAAGAAAATGGCGGCCTCCTTTACATTGAAGAAGTCTAAGAAGCGGGGCAATCTTGGGGAACACCGGGCCTCTGTCCCTAAATATGACTAACGGCCCATGCGAGAACACGAAGTTAGGGAAGGCGAGAGGGCAGACATTGAAATGTTGTAGAACCCTTTTTATAAAAGGATGCAAAGAAGGAGCGGAGGCCATTCTTGACATACACCAATGCACACCATCTTAGGCATGGACGGCGTGGTGGTAACACGTCGGGGCACCAAACTTGGATCCCAAACGGGGGCCCATCTTAGGGCGACAAAGATCTCACCGTATAAGGTTACAATTACTTGGGGCCTGACCTCGGCATTTTGTATGGCAACCCTCAAATGTCGAGCCCTTAGGATGCCAAATTTCATTAATTTTGCCCTTGCCGCATCGAGGAAAGGCTCCCAGGCGAGCCCCAGGTGAACCACCCACCGGTCAAAGCGTAGGACTCCCCCTTGATCCATGCTGAACTAGACGCCTCGCGGGATTACTCCTATAAATGTAAAATAGGAGCGACGAGACCCATGTGGAGGAGTACGCGAGGCTAAGTAAAGAAAGGGGGAAATCGAGAAAATACACGGAGACCCATTCGAGCACTAGAGCCTTGCAAGACTTGAAGAAACAAAGACAAAGGAGAAGAAAAAAGACGTGCCAAGGCCAGAAACAAGGCAGGGACACCAGCCTTGAGATATCAAGGACCACCAAAGCGATCTGAGCTGATAGTAGGACAAATTGAAAAAAAAAGGAAGCCCAGAACTTGTAGAGGCAAAAAGCAAAAACGGGAACAAAGTGAAATGGTGGGAGCGTTATTAAAGGAAGCTAGAGCCATAGCAGAAATAAATGCGAAAATCGAAGCCATCATTATCACAGAGCGTTGGACGGCGTAAGCCACAATCAAACCGCTTCTTAAGTAGCCATTGTGGGTATCACACACGATCTGAGACGTACAACCTTGCCTCGCTCTTTAGTCAAGGCGAGGGGCAAGCGTGGGAGTTTGAAATAATAGGCGCGGGCCTAAGGCGAGCTAAACGTCGGGATAAAGCTGATCTTGATTACTAGCGATAGACCCTTAATGGTATCCCTCGAATGCGAGGCCAGAAATAAAAATTTAACTATTCCCCTTAAAGACTAGTAGCTGAGAATCCGTGATGAGGAAAACATCCAATCTCCACCAATCAGGAAAGTTGGATATTTCCCAATTATTGCTCATCAATTATCCCTTATTAATCGGTTTATGATAAGAAAAGAAAATCTCACACTGATAGGAGAATGTTGTATCATCCTCCAGCCAGGGAAGATACTATTACGTGTCATCATCGACTAGGAAAGTTATCGCGATCATCCATTATAAATACTTCGTCACCATCGGTGAAAGATGCAGCGAGACATATGCACAAAACTTCAGTCCTAAGCGGAGTTGATCTTCTCTTCCACGGAAAGCGACTTAGGCATCGGAGAAGGCAGCGGGCGGGCCTCGCCCGGTCCTCTTTGTTTGTGTTTTGCGGAGACGATGTCCCGGAGGCGGCCAGGCCCGACAGAGATTTCAAGCATGCTCTAGCCTAGTTTCGGTTGAAAAAGCATCATCAGTAAATCTTGAATTGTGACAGGACTTTGTATTTCAAATTGTTGCATAATATCTTTAAAGCTATATACATTTGAAAGGGGTATAAATTTTTTTGATTTACTACTTTGTTCCATTATTTTTCGTATATATTTTACTGGTATATATCTTTATCTCTATTGAGACCTATTATTTATATTAATAACTCTTGATCATCAATTAAAACATTAACTTGGCATAAACAAATTTCTATTTTGTTTGTTTTATTTTGATCTTTTTCTGAAATTTCATTTTGATAATTATCATATTCAGTGGAAGAAGAGTTACTATATTCAAAATAATATTCTTCTTCAGAATCGGATAAAACATTTATTTTTTGTTTTCTGCAATTTTGGGCAATATGTCCTTTTTGCCTACATTTGAAACATTTTATTTCTCTTTTGTGTGGTTTAGTAGAATTTTGGGGTTGATATCTTTGCAGGTTTATATTTATGAGATTTATGTTTTCTATAATTCTTTTGAATATTCTTTGTTAGAATAGGATTTTTCGTTGGAAGAGTATTTTGATGATATATTATGTTTTGTGAGGTGGTGCGGCATTTCAATACCATATTTGGCACATAAAGATCCTAAATCTTTCTGGAGGCTTTTTAAATCTTTTTGATCTTATATTGAAGTTTTAATTGTGAACACAATTTAATCCTTCTTTTTTGACTTCACTTATGAGATCTCCATAAGTGAAAGCAAATTAATTTTGAAAAATACAAAATTTTTCATATAGGAGCTATCCAGGTAGCTGCCAAACCCTTAACCAGATTAGGGTTAGACAACCCATTTGTATCTATTTAAGAGATGCAAGACATAATCAATTCTAAGATTCCCCTTTATTAAGTTAATGTAACGACACGATCCAGGCCATGTAGATATTGTCGGCGGTACTAAGGGGCTATCACGGCTTTAAGCAATCTACTAGGTTGGGAAGAAGCATGTAATTATATAATGCGGGAAGTTTATAAAACTTACGATGTGAGATGTGTGAGGAATTGTAGTATCTACACATCCTCCTTTGGAAGAAATAAAATATGATCTGAGGATGAAGTTATAAGCTTCACCCTTCAAAAGGACAAACCCTAAAGAAGATGAAATTAGATGTTCAAATTTAAAAGACATTAAAGGACTACAACAACAAAATAACTTTACAAAGTGCGTTTGGGAGCGATTTATTTCTCAACTTGATATAATTGAAAAACCTTCCAAAATCAAAAGAATGAAACTTGAAAAACCCCTATTCAAATCCTAGAATATAATAAACCTATTAAATTAGGAAACAAAATAATGACCTTATTAAAACATTGTAAAAAAATTAGAAGCAATGAATATTCGAGACCCTTCTACTTCAAAGCGACAAATTAATTTTTAAGTGGTTCTAAAGCAAATCTTCTTAGTGAAAACCAAAGCTTCGAGAGAAGATGATCAAATAAATCGGATCAAATATAAAAAAAATAAGACAATAGGGAACAAGACATTATTATTCTAGGCCAACTCCTCCAGATCTCCTATATGAGGAAAAGCCTCCTCAAAGAAATATGTGTAATGATACTTTCATTTATGATTGAAATATTGATGGTCTTTCTGAACATGAAATCATCAATGTTTTACATCAAATGATAATGGCATCAACTGCCTATTTGACATATAATGATGATCATAATGCCGCACAACTTATAATTTCTGGATTTTTTGGAACATTAAGAAGTTGGTGGGATAATTGTTTAAACAAAGATGAAAGAGAATTTCTTCAAACTAGTACAAATGATGAAGGAGAACAAAATGTAGTTCATAGAATAATATATGCAATAACCAAACAATTTGTTGGAGATCAAAGTTCTCAAGAAGATGTTTGAGAATTCTTCAAATTTTAAGATACAGAACTCTAAGTGATTTTAGATGGTATCATGATGTGTTCATATCAAAAGTTATGATTAGACATGATGCAAGAGCTCCCTATTGGAAAGAAAGATTCTTGTATGGACTCCCTAGGGCTTTAACAAAAAAGTTCCAAGAAACACTTAGAGACAAATATTACGGAACAATTCCTTATGATGATCTTACTTATGGAGATCTCATAAGTGAAGTCAAAAAAGAAAGATTAAAATTGTGTTCACAATTAAGACTTCAATATAAGATCAAAAAAGATTTAAAAGCCTTCAGGAAAGATTTATGATCTTTCTATGCCCAATATGGTTTTGAAATGCTAGTACCACCCTCACAAAAACATAATATATCAAAATGCTCTTCCAAACGAAAATCCTATTCTAACAAAGATTATTCAAAAAAGAATTATAGAAAACATAAATCTCTTCTATGCCCAATATGGTTTGAAATGCTAGTACCACCCTACTTAAAACATAATATATCAAAATGCTCTTCAAAGAAAATCCTATTCTAACAAAGATTATTCAAAAAAGAATTATAGAAAACATAAATCTCATAAATATAAATCCCAAAGATATCAACCCCAAAATTCTACTAAACCACACAAAAGAGAAATAAGATATTTCAAATGTGGGCAAAAAGGACATATTGCCCCAAATTACAGAAAACAAAAAATAAATGTTTTATCTGATTATGAAGACGAATATTATTCTGAAGATAGTAACTCTTCTTCCCACTTGAATACGATAATTCTCAAAATGAAATTTTAGAAAAGATCAAAATAAAGCAGACAAAATAGAAAATTGTTTATGCTAAGTTAATGTTTTAGCTGATAAAAGGATTATTAATAATGTAATTGATAGATCAAAGTAGAAGATAAAGATACTGCAAAAGTAAAATTATAAAATAATGGAGACAAGTAGTAAATCAAAAATTTTATACCCCTTTCAAATATATAGATTTAAAAGATATTATGCAACAATTTGAAGTACAAAGTCCTATCACAATTCAAGATTTACAAACACAAATAAAACAAATAAAATTACAAATTGAAGAATTAAAAACCTTTACTCAACATTTAGAGTTTAAAATTCAAAATATAGAAAACCAAAAGGTTTCCTTAACATCACAAACTTCTGAAGATTTAGATACTTTTGTTAATAGCATGACTATTGTGCAAAAACAAAGATGGTATACAAAGATCACTTTAAAAATCAATCCTGATTTTCAGTCAACCTTTATTGCCTTGATTAATTTAGGAGCTGATTAAAATTGTATACAAGAATGATTAATTCCTATTGTATATTTTGTCAAAACTTCACAAAGACTTTCAACGGCTAGTAATGTTCCATTGAAGATACAATACAAAATACCACAAGGACACATTTGCAAAGATGGTATTTGTATTAAAACTTCATTCTTTATTACCAGTAAAAATATTAGTCGTCAAATAGTCTTAGGTACTCCTTTTCTCTCAATTGTATGTTTCTATATAGATATTAAATGATTACAAACAACTTACAAAAATCAATAAATTCTATTTGAATTTGTCAAGAGCATATAAATAAAAGAGATAAACCTTCCAAGATCATATTAGTTTACTACAACAAAAACAACAACGGGTTAAATTTCTTAGAAAAGAAATCCGATTATAAAAAGATAGAATAAAACTTGAAATCCAAACAATTACAAGATAGGATTAGACAAGTTCAAAAACAAATTGAAAATAATTTATGTTCTTCTATTCCAAATGCTTTCTGGAATAGGAAACATCATATGGTTTCTTTACCATATGAAAAATATTTCAATGAAAGCAATTCAACTAAACGAGGACCAATCCAAATGAGTCCATAACTCTTAAATCTTTGTAAAAAAGAAATTAATGATCTTTTAAGTAAAAAATTGATTAGACCAAGTCATTCTCCTTGGAGTTGTGCAACCTTTTATGTCCATACGGCTTCAGAAATTGAGAGAGGCACTCCAAAATTGGTTATCAATTACAAACCTCTGAATAAGGTCTTACAATAGATTAGGTAAAAAAAGACTTAATTCAAAGGTTATACAATGCAACAAATTTTTCAAAATTTGATATGAAATCTGGATTTTGGCAAGTCTAGATTCAACCATAAGACAAGTACAAAACAACATTTACAGTTCCATTTGGACATTACGAATGGAATGTAATGCCTTTAACTCAAAAAATTACCCTTTTGAATTTGAGAAATATAATGAATGATATTTTCCGATAATTATACTAGGTTTTCCATAGTATATATTGATGACTATTCTTATATTTTCAAATTCAATAGAAGAGCATTTTCAACACTTAAAAACTTTTCAAAGGGTGGTGGAGACAACCCAGGATTAGTTGTTATGCATCCAAAAATTAAGTTTTTCCAAACAAATATAAGATTCTTAGGGTTTGATATTTATCAAAGTAAAATTAAATTCATTCAAAAGTGATTGAATTTTCTAGTAAGTCTCCCTAATGAAGTTAAAAGATAGAATCAACTAAAGATTTTAGGAAACCTAGAATTATGTAACAAATTTTTATCCAAATCTTAAAGTCCTTATCAAGCTTTTATTTCCAAAGATTAAAGAAAAATAACCACTTGGTCAAATGAGCATACCCAAGTAGTCCAACAAGTTAAAGGACAGCTTAAGGAACTTCCTTGTTTAGGAATCTTTCACCCAGAAGCCTTTCTTATTATAGAAACAGATGCGTCAAATATAGGGTATGGTGGAATCCTCAAACAAGATTTTGAAAACAAAATCTCCATAGTCAGGTTTCATTCTGGCATTTGGAGTCGTCCCCAAGAAAATTATTCAACAGTCAAAAAAGAAATCTTAGCAATTGTTCTTTGCATTCAAAAAATTTCAAGTGATGTTTTAACAAAAAATTCCTTTTACGTGTTGATTGCAAAGTGCCAATCCTGCAAATGTTCAAAATTTAGTTCAAAGATTTTCTTAGGATCTGTGACAATTTATCGTTTTTGATTTTGAAGTGAATTTATCAAAGGATCTTCAAATGTTTTTGCCTAATTTCCTCTCCACGGGAATTTTACGGGAAAATAGGCAAAAGCAGACCCTATAAAACCAACAACGAGTCATATGCCATGTCAAACTACGATCTCAAACCGCTTTGAGGTTTAGGGAAAAAATTCTAAACCTACCAATTTCAACCTCTCTGAGCCTTGCTTATATTTCAAAGAACTGGCAATTTGCTTGGGTTTTAGAAGGCGATTATCGTCTGCCGAGCTCTTTTGAGCTTCAAAAGATTTTTCAAAAAGACACATTTTTTATCTCAAATGATATTTCAAAAACCTGTAGATTCTACAATGTTTATACTTATAGATACGGAGTCTGTCGAGTTTAAATGTCAAGAACCTGAAGTCTTGACTTTGCTTACTCAAAATGCAAAATTGAAATCATTTTGAAGGATTGGGAACCAAAGTCCTTTTACATATAAGCGTTTTCACAAATTGTTCTCGAATAACTGATTATGTTGACTACAAAAATGCATGGTTTAACACATTTTTTTTTAGACCTTCTTCCCACTCATGGTTTTTCAATTGGGGAGAAAAATCTCAAAAAAAATTTTCAAACTGGTTTCAGGAATGGTGGCTCTTTTTTGGAGCTACTCAAAATATTTTATCTGAGGGGTCGCAAATCTTTTGACTAAAGTTGCGGTGAAAGTTTTCCTTACGGAAATAGTTTTCCTCTCTTTTTATTCTCAATTTAAATCCATTGGATTCTTTGTTGGGACTTTCTACTCATAATTTTTTACGCCTTCATACGTTTCCCCGACATTTGGCTAGGAATTCCAAATCAAATAATTGGGCGATTTCAAAATATCTGATCTCAAACCTTTGAGTCCATCAAATAATGGATTGATTCCAAACTAAATCAAAAGCCCATAAAGACTAAATTTTCTATTTGGTCTTAACCCTTACCAGACCCTGTAACACCCCAAATTATACCATAACATTTTTATAACATGTTTAGGGTATAATAAAAGTGAAAGTATATTTTAAAAATAAAATAAGCAAGAACCCGGAATCAATACAAAAGTTAAGGGTAAAGTTTATGCCAAAGTAGGAATATGCATAAGTTAAATTAAGAGCAATAGAGAGTTGGAGGATCAAAGAGTAATAAAAGAAAGATATTAAAATGAAATAAGGAAGAAAATTGTGGAAGAGCAATAACTTGAAGGAAGAGGGAGGAAATTTCCTTACTTTGACCGGATGGTCAAGAATGCTCTAAAAGAGAGAAAAAGTGAAATAAAATGGATAAGATCAAATGAGGATAAGACCAAAATAAATATCTCATTTTGGTCTTGGAGAAAGGGAGAGCAAAAACGAATAAGAGAGAAGAGAAGAGAAGGGAAGAAGAAGAAGAGGAGAGAAGAAGAAGGAAGGAAAAGATAACAAGTATGGATGCTATGAATTGTGTATGGATTCTAGTATGGAAGTCTAGTGTTTTCTTGGTATTTGTCTAGTTTTAATTATAGAAAGTATAAATACATGGTTTGGAACCCTCTATTTTGTGTATGGGTTGGGTTTGGAAACTCCCAAACTCATTTCTTGTTAGGGTTGAGTTGAGAAGAGCTCTAAGGCTCCTATATATGTGTTTCGGGAAAGGTATGGTTTCAATTTGAACCAAGAAAATTTCCCTATTTTTGATCACACGCATTAGCTGGACCTTAGAACTGATTTTTGGGTAAGAAATAAAGGGAATTTGGTAGAGAGTCCTTACAGTAAGTGTATCAATAGTGAACTTGATGTTGAGCTTTTAATTTCTCGATTCGGACCTCTATAGCCTAAGTTATGGCATTTTTTCCACGGATGGTGCATAGGCTGATTACCTCGACCGGAGACTTGGTCGACTCGACCCGGTCGACTCATTTCATTTCGACCGGTTTAGATCGACTCGTTTGGGTTTGACTACCTTGACCTCGACTTCAAAAGGTCATAACTTCTTCGTCCGAACTTCGTTTTGGGTGTTCTTGGACTCTATGGAAAGCCTATTGAGTCAAGAATCCATTCATGTACTGTAGATGTGATAGGTGAGCTCAGTGAGTTATATATTTCGACGGTTTAGGTCAGCTCGGTTGGGTTTGACTACATGTGACCTTCAACTTCCGAACTCCATTTCAGGTGTTCTTAGACTTTATAGAAAACCCATTGAGTCAAGAATCCATCCATATATATCATGATAAAAGTGGAGCTTACATTAGGTCCATAAATCATGAAAAATAGTAAGCATAGGTGGTAATCATACTTATTCATGCATAATATGAGATATATGTTGAACATAAAATACACACGGATTATGCTTAGAACTTAGTAGGGGATAGATAGGCATGCCTATGGGAGAATACGATTCTTTGCGACATACAGTTTACAGATATCGAGGCCCCGTTTGGGTCGATGACATAGATCCCGTTTGGATCATTACATGACATAGGTCATTGTCTCGTACAATGATGATACCTTCGGGTATATACGGCCTCGTTTGGGTCACATATTACATGGCATAGGTCACTTTCTCGTACAGTGATGATACCTTCGGGTATATACATATAGAGATCATTATCTCGTACAGTGATAGTATTTTGGATCAATCTGATTATTTCGTAGTAACCACAAGGTATTTGCGAGACATGAAACATAAAAGAAAATGACAAGCATATGCAAATGAAATGTAAGAATATATGACATGATATAGAGAAGCATAACACTACTATGCGATGATAGTATACAGTTACAAGAACAAGAAGTAAAGTATAAGATGACATGAAAAGTATATGAAATATGATAAGAAATGAAACATGTTGTGAAAAAGTATATAACTAAGAAATGATAAGTATATGTAAATGTTGTATGTGTCATTAGTATATGCATTTGTATAAAAGTATGGAGACCCTCAGTAGAGGTCATCCATATGTATTAATTCCTACTAAGCGTAAAGCTTAGCGCAGTGTTTCATCGGGTGTAGGTAGAAGAAACCGGATGGCGAGCGATCCACATGTCGATGGTTAAAGGCCCACGCATCATTTAGGTGACCACTTTGGAAGACCTTTTGGTCTATTTTGTATATGTAATTTTGTTTATTTTGTAAATAATGTAAATATTGTAAATGTTGAACACTTCCATCTATGGAGCTTGTATATATTTTGTAATCCGCTGCTACAGAATATAATACAAGTTAAATGTTTAACATTATATGAATGAACAAACTTAGAGGCTATAAGTTTAATAAAAAAATATGACACCTTCGCTCGACACCGGGTGCCGGGTTAGGAATTAATACAAATTAGATGATGTCGGAGCATGCGGTCGGTTTGGACCGCAATCCCGGTCGGATCAATGAAGGGTGTCCACAGACCCTCTTGTAGCTGAACTCTTCAAAATTCTTTTCCTTCAAACTCTGCCTACAAAGCTTATCTCAAAAAAGTCTAAGAACAAGCCGCATAAACACTTTCCCATCTTATAGACTCAGACTCAGACTCGGATGAAGAAGACACAGCCTCAAACTCTGCCTTCTAACAAAATGAAGACATGTGCTATGAACTCCCATACACTCCCCTTGAGTAATGGGATCCCTGACTCCATTTTTAAAAGCCTTTGTTCCAGAGAAATTAGAGGCTCCAAAATCCCAAGACTTCAAATTTTCCACATCATTGTTGATCGTTTCATAGAAGACACTATGGAATAGATTAAACAAAACAAATGGATTTTGTTCTGTTTAATCGATTCAAAACCGAACAAATGGACAAGGCTCTCCACTAACAAAAGATTAGTTGATATGACACCCTGTTTCCCACTTGCAAAAGTAGACAAAAAGAAGAACTGATTGTAAAAGCAATTTTCTTTTTCAAAAAGCAGATTCCTTGTGCTCGAAAAGACAAAGAGATGTGATAGGTTGACTTAAGCGACCTCTTTTCAAAAGTTTGGATGAATGCGCACATGTGTCTTTGTCGGATATCAATTTAATTTCAAATCCCCACGGACTCGTAAATGTTTGAAATCTGTAAAAATTCCTATATAAGGAGAGGATGTCTCCTTTCAAAACAAGCTAAGTTTTAGGTGAAGTCAGAGAGAAAACTTAGAGAGAGATTTATTGAGATTTCTTGCCTTGTATCCTGCTCAAAGCTCCTATACAAATCTTCTGTACTTCTTCAAATTGTAAGTTTGAATTTTCAAATAAATTTCTTGTTTCAAATATTTGCATATTATTGTCTTGTTACTATTCGATTTTACTATTAAAGTCCTATTCACTATTCTATGTCTGGAAATTTAAAAAATCATTAAAGGTATATAGGCTAGAAACTAGTAACCTCTGTAAGCACAGTCCACTGGTAGTAGTAAACTCTGGTATAACAACGCCACGTACCCAAAATTTATTTGATTGTTTAAAGATCTTGCATAGAATTGTTCTGTGATATTTGTCTCTAAGCGTTTCTTGGACCTTTTCTGTTAAAGCTCTAGGGAGTCCATACATGAATCTTTCTTTCCAATAGGGAGCTTTTGCATCATGTCTGATCATAACTTTGATATGAACACATCATGATACCATCTAAAATCACTTAGAGTTCTGTATCTTAAAATTTGAAGAATTTCGGAACTTCTTTCTTGGAGAATCCTTGGATCTCCAACAAAGTGTTTAGTTATTGCATATATTATTCTATGAACTACATTTTGTTCTCCTTCATCATTTGTACTAGTTTGAAGAAATTCCCTTTCATCTTTGTTTAAACAATTATCCCACTAACTTCTTAATGTTTAGAAAAATCCAGAAATTATAAGTTGTGCGGCATTATGATCATCATTATTTGTCAAATAGGCAATTGATGTCATTATCATTTGACGTAAAACATTGATGATTTCATGTTCAGAAAGACCATCAATACTCCAATCATAAATGAAAGTATCATTATACGTATTTCTTTGAGGCTTTTCCTCATATAAGAGATCTGGAGGAGTTGGCCTAGAATAATAATGTCTTCTTCCTTGTTGTCTTATTTTTTTATATTTAATTGGATTTATTTGATCATCTTCTGAGTTTTGGTTTTCACTTGAAGAAGATTTTGTTTCAGAACCACTTAAAAATTAATTTGTCGTTTTGAAGTAGAAGGGTTTGTAATATTCATTGCTTCTAATTTTTTGGCTAATATTTTAATAAGATCATTATTTTTGTTTCCTAATTTAATAGGTTTATTATATTATGGGGATTTGAATAGGGTTTTTTCATGTTCTGATTATTTTGATTTTGGAAGGTTCTTCTCAATTCTATCCAGTTGAGAAGAAATTGTTCTCAAAATCTGATTTGTAAAGTTATTTTGTTGTTATAGTCCTTTAATGTCTTTTAAATTTGAATATCTAATTTTATCTTCTTTAGGGTTTGTCCTTTTGAAGGTGAAACTATAAGCAGGTCCCTTGTATTGTTATTTTATTTCTTCCCAAATGAGGATGTGTAGATACTACTTTCTTTTGTTAGTAGTATTCCAATCCCTTTGGAACATCTTAATTACGCAAAAGAATTAATCGAAATTATTTTGCGACATAGATATCAAAATAATTAATATTTGGAATATTCATTTCCATTGTTTCCATTGTTGATACCATTGTTCTTTAAATTTTTCTTTTTGTTCATTTGTTAATGTTGAGAAAAACCATTTGCTTTTTTCAACATGATGTGGAGATTTTGCTCCAGTTCTCAGATATTCTTTATCTATCTCAAATTCAGCTGTCATCATCATGAGCTGGGCAGGCTCATCATTTGAGAATAGGTTGGAGACTATCACAGAGAGTTTGTAAGTTTGTTAAGTGGCACAATATTTTAAATCGGGGTATAAGCAGATAATCTACTTCTTCCAAATTTGAATGAATGTTTGATCTTCTAAAAGGAGTTTGGATTTCCAAAAAGGAATTCAAAGAACTTGCAGAGTATGATTTTCTAATATGTTCTTTCCTAGGTTCAAAATTAATTTGTACATTTTGGAAATGAATATTCCAATGTTTACCTATTTTGATATCTATGCTGCAAAAAATAATATCGATTATTTTTTTGCAGAAATTAGCATGTTCCAAAGGGATTGGAATACTACTACTGAAAAGAAAATAATATATACACATCCTCATTTGGAATAAATAAAAATAGCAGAGTACAAGGGATGAAGTTATAACTTCTTCCCCTTCAAAAGGACAAACCACTAAGAAGATGAAATTAGATATTCAAATTTAAAAGACATTAAGGACTTCTGACAACAAAATGCTTTACTAATCAGATTTTGGGAACAATTTATTCTCAATTGGATAGAATTGAGAAGAACCTTCCAAAATCAAAAGAATCAAAACACGAAAATCCCCTATTCAAATCATCATAATATAATAAACCTATTAAATTAGGAAACAAAAATAATGACCTTAGTAAAACATTAGCCAAAAAATTAGAAGCAATGGATATTACAGACCCTTCTGCTTCAAAACAACAAATTAATTTTTTAAGTGGTTCTGAAACAGAATCTTCTTCAAGTGAAAACCAAAACTCATAAGATGATCAAATAAATCGGATTAAATATAAAAAAACAAAACAACAAGGAACAAGATATTATTTTTCTAGGCTAACTCCTTCGGATCTCCTATACGAGGAAAAGCCTCCTCCAAGAAATATGTATAATGATACTTTCATTTATGATTGGAAAATTGATGGTATTTCTGAACATGAAATCATCAATGTTTTGCGTTAAATGATAATGGCATCAGCGCTGTTGTGAGATATGTGATCATAATGCCGCAAAACTTATAATTTCTGGATTTTTTGGAACATTAAGAAGTTGATGGGATAATTGTTTAAACAAAGATGAAATATAATTTCTTCAAACTAGTACAAGTGATGAAGAAGAACAAAATGCAGTTCATAGAATAATATATGCAATAACCAAACACTTTGTTATAGATCCAAGGATTCTCCAAAAAAAAAGTTCCGAAATCCTTCAATAAGTTATGAAAAAAAAAAAAAGAAACAAAATACCGAAAGCAAATTACTTTCGTTTACTTTCAGTAGAAAATCAAAGGTGAGTTTAGACATTCCAATCAAAATTTATTCCTTCATATAACATTTGCTTCAAAAAATAAAATGTCTTATTTTGCCATGTCTCAATGCCATTTCATTATCTTTCAATAACATTAATTCTTATTTTATTATACAATATAATAAGAGCATGGTAAAAAATTACGTGGTGTTATTTTACGATATAAAATTGATGATGCTTTTCAATCAATTTGTTTTGAGTATTAGGGTCGTTAAGTGGACTCTTAATTCTTTGGCCAGGTTGGTCGCGAGGCCTCTAGATACGTCGGGGCACAAAGTTGGATATTCATGAGTCTTTGGTCGGCCGGAGCTATGGGTGTGGCACTCCTGCAAAACAATAAAAAAAGGGGTCGACGAGGGAATTCGCCCGTGCGCTCCGATGCCTAAGTCGAGTTTCTTTAAAGGAGAAAGAGAAATTGTTTAGAGGGAAAATGTGTTGCGTATGTTTGCGTACCTTTCACTGATGGGGTGACTTGGTATTTATAGTATTTGTTTTCCCAGTTAGATGGTGATTAGGATTCTATCCCATTGGACGAGATATTCTTTGCTATTATCGGTATCGGATTTGATATGGAAAGAGCAATTTATTTAGAATTATCCTTCTTTCTTGGTGATGGGATCAGAGCGATCAGAGTAGGATGGTATTATATCGATTAATTATCCTATTTCCTTATTGGTGAGATTTAAGTTGGATTCTTGGATAATATATTGTGGGGATTATTCTTCCCTTATCCATCAGGATTTGGCTTGATTCTGTGAGAACATGGGCTTTCACTGACCCCATGTCGACCTTTGGGTCGGCGGATTGGAGCCTTCATTACGAAATTTGGCGTCAAAGGTCCGAATGCTTCAATGGGCATGCCTAGCGGATTGGGCCTTCACTTTGGGCATGCCCCTCCTTTGGGGTTTAGCGAGTGGACCTGCGAGCCCATTTTTCAAACCCTATCAGTTGCCCCCCAGCCCTTGTGTACGACGTGCGTGGCGAGGCGCATGCGTTTCGTATCGGATGCAATTTCCACGTGTCCGCTCGGGGCTGGGTTAGTTAAGGTTTGATCGCTATCATACATCTTGCGATAATGATGACTCTTTGGTTTTCGCGCTCATCTTTCCCACTTCTTTCAGATTCTTTCGTAAACCTCGTCTGTCTTGTATGCTCCTGGCCTTGAAACCTTTTTTTTTGCTTTAACTTCAGTATTTGCTTTCATCATGGAGTGGGTCGCTCTTTTCTTCTCTGCGTATTGGGGTGATTCTTGGTAGTTGCCGGATGCAGGAGGAATTTGGAGCGCCTCGTGGATTCGATCGGTGGAACGAGATGCCCGAGCCCCTTTTCCTTTGGACAAGGGTAAGGAGAAAGTAGACCTAATCAAATATCCGGGAGGAGACCAGTACAAATGCGCCGTTCGGCGTAAGCTAGTGGGGCCCTAGCGGTCGGTCCCTCATCTGTGACCACCTTTTCTAGACGTTTTCAACTTCCTTTTGGCGTTCGAGTGTGGTCCCCTGACGTTTTGACCTCCTATGTGGTTTCCGTGCCCAAGATGGTGTGATTCTTTGAAGTGACCTTCGATAATGGTCTTCGCTTACCTCTGCATTCTTTCATGAAAGGGGTTTTGCAGCATTTCAATGTTTGTCCTTCTCAGCTCTCGCCTAATGGTTGGGGTATTTTGGTTGGCCTATTGGTTTTCTTTAGGGACAAGGGACTTGGTGTTCCTAGTATAGCTTTGTTCCTTTATCTTTTTAGCGCGAAGGAAACCTCTGAGGGCTTCCTCTATTTTTCTCGGCACTTTGGCGCTCCTCTGGTGATTTCCGATCTTCACTCTTCCCACAAGCTTTGGAAGGGATGCTATTTCTTCGTCAGCGGTCGCAATAGGGAATATGACCCTCTTGACAAGGGCGATGACACAGGCGTTCGGTTGCATAGACCGCCTCGAGAATCTTCATAAGTGTTCGCTTTGTTTTGGTATAACCTTTTTAGGGTTATTGGGTATTTCTAATTCTGCATTGTTTACATTCTTGTCGGGCGGCGGGTGATCTCAGTGTAGAAGATCACTCCTGTGGCGTTGGTTGAGTCTTCTCCCTCACCTATGCGGATTGATCAAGTTAGACATTCCCGACCACCCAGGCTCGAGGTCGGCTCGCTACATTTGTTTCTGAGGCCTTCGCCTCCTTCCACCATGGTTTCTCTATTAGGCCCCTCGTGCTAAACCCACTAAGGGAGGCAAGTGCAGCTCAGTGGAGTATTTGTCTCGGAAGCCCAGAGCGTGAAACGAAAACCACGGACTCAGTTGAAAGATCGGTAGGCTTTGGTCAGAAGTTCCGAGAGTGAGGCGTCTTCATGTTCTCGTCTACTCATGTCCGAAGGCGAGGTGAGCGGCTGTCACCATCGAGAATTTGAGGCTCCTGCCGATCTTGAGGTTCGCGGCCGAGTCCTAGGTCTGCTGCAAAGGCAAAAGGTCCCTTGGGTGGAGCAGATTTGAAGCGGTAGTTGGCGGTCGTACCATTGCTAATAAGGTGAAGAGTGTTAGGTCACCTTCTCTAAGGGTGGAAGAATTGAGAAGGAAGATCGGAATCCGGTGGCGGGAGATGGGGACTCTTTGCTTCTCAATGCGAGGCTCCACCGGCGAGGCTTGTCTCTTCCATTCTTAAGGATTCGATCTCGAGAGGTCGGCCTTATTTGCTCTCGTTGATGAGAACTTTATTTTATCTCTCGGGGGTTGCCTCTGTAGTTCCATACCTTAATAGTGTGCGATTCCATTTTGAGTTGAGTGTTGAACTTGCGTTGGATGTTGATTCTATATTGGGTGTGCAGGTGGCTACTCATTTGAAGGTTTAACTTAGGCCAAACTAAGCGAAAGTCATACTGAAGACGGCCCAGGGCTTATAAAGGCGAGGTGGCTTCCCTCATCCCGAGGTGGATGAGCTGCGGGGTCGGGTGCAGCGTATGACCGAGGAGGTAGAGAGGCTCAAATCTGATTTGAAGCACACCACGTCGGCACGTCGCGGGTAGGGTAGGGAGAAGATGAGGCCGAGAAGCGACGAGGGGCGGCCAGGCGGGCTTTGGGAGGTTCGGGATGGAGTTGCGAGCTACCTGAAATGGTTGCTAGAGTTTGGGGACGGCACATGATATGCCCCGATATGAACTTGGATAGTTGGGATGAGCTACTCCACATCCCAAGGCGAGCTGCGGGAATCTAAGGAAGGACTGCGTGCGATCAAAGACGACTTGTGTGATAAGATGGCCTTCTTGAATGAATGATCATTAGAGACCTCCATTTGCAAACTCGGTGGAGCAGCGAGGCGAAAGTGTCGCAGTACGCATGGGGACCTCCATCAACAAGTAACTCACAGTTTTACTCAGCGGGATGAGGTTATAGGAAGACTGAGGGCCGAGGCTTGTACTTAATGGGTTTCTGGGTGGCTTGCCTTTCAGAAGAAGGTTGTTAATGCCTATTCTGGCCTGGATTTCAACTTTGACCTTAGAGGATGAGGGGTCCCTCTCTGGCGATTATTACGGAGAGCGAGCACTACTGGCGAGGTCCCGCTCCCGCTGTACCCTCTGCTCCTCCTTCGGCTTGATCGCCGGCGTATTGCCGTGTAGATTTTTGTTTTACTTATTCTTTTCTTTGGGCCTGGGACCCTGGACATATGTAGTATTTTCCTTAATAATCGATCTTTTTACTACTTTTGTCTCTACTTTTGCCATTCACGTTGTTCTACATGAATTGTATTGATTTCTTGGCTATATCGTCTGAGTTGAGCAGCTCATGGGATGTTGAGTTGAGCAGTTGAGCTCTTTAAACTAGGTCGTTGAGAGGCTTCATGGTGTACCTTCTGCTTAAGTGAGCAATTTATTGGTATGTCTTTGAGTAGGGTGGTCGGTCATCAAGCGAGGCTGCTTTGGGCTCGGCGCTAAGAGCCTCATGAGCTCGCTCTTTGGCCGTGCGACTCTTGGGATGCGTGACTTGTATTAGAATAGGCAGACTGCGTCAAGTGAGCTCTTTGGGCTCAGTGAGGCCTTGATGGCGATACTCTTTGAGGCGATGCGGCTTTTAGGTTTCATGACACGTGCGGAGTAGACGAACTTCGTTAAAGTGAGCTGTTAGATATAGGCAGGGCCTTGGTGGCCCGGATACTCTTTGGTGATATACATAGGTTGCATGACTGTGCGGAGGAGAGCCAGACGCTTCGTCGAAAGTGAGCTCTTGGAGCTCGGCGAGGCCTTATTGGTGGTCAGCTGAGGCGATCGACTCTTAGGTTCTGCGTGGCTTGTGCGAGTAGTCGAGCTCGTCAAAGTGAGCCCTCACGGGCTCAGAGACACTTTGAGGCCTTATTAGCGATCTAGCTTGGTGATATGACTCTTAGGTACAGCGTGGCTGTGCATAGTAGTCGGCTCGTCAGTGAGCTGCGGGCTCTAGACGGGCCTTGTTGGCGATCCGGCTGGTGATCTTACTCGTAGGGTGCAGCGTGGCTGTGCGAGTGGTCGAGCTGGTCGAAGTGAGCTCACCCAGGCTCGGTAGAGGCCTTGTTGGCGATCCGGCTGGTGATCGACTCGAGCTGCGTGGCACGGCTGTGGGTAGTCGGGCTCGCCAAAGTGAGCTATTGGGCTGCAGGCGAGGCCTTATTAGCGTTCTTGTGGCTTTGTCTTGAGTGGTGGTTCGTCGAAGTGAAGGCTCGCGGGACTCGGGCGTTGAGGCCTTGTTGGCGATCAACTTGGTGATCTAACTCTGAGGCTGCGTGGCTGTGCGAGTGGTCGAGCTGCGTCAAAGTGAGTCGTGCGTCGCGGTCATTCGACCGATTTTCTTGGAAAGGTGCGGCGTCTTTAATCTTTGATTTATGGAGAATTTGAGCGTTTCTTGGTACACCAGTGTTTGGCCTTCTTATAAATGGCGGCTTCATTGCTATGGAGTTATACTTTGGATATTCTACCTCTTATGGTGCGTGTTGAGATGCGTAGAGATGAAGCGTTGAAGCTTGATGCGTCTTCGTCGGGATCAAGCGAAGATTCGGTTCAATTTTGTTGGACTTCTGCTTGTGGGAGTTGTGTTTTTCCCTAGTCTCCCCTTTATGGGAGTCATGTTATTCCCTAACTTCATGCTAGGGAATGTGTCTGGAGAGGGCGGCACATTTCTTGTGCCTCTTTCTCTATTTTCTATTCTTCTTTTCTTCCTCTCCTTTCTTCTGCCTCCCTTCTCCCTTCATTCTCTCTTCCTTCCTTTCTTATTTTTCTTCTTTCCTTCCCTTTGAGCTCTTTCCATCCCTTTTTCTTAACCTCCTCTTTTACTTATTTTCATCTCGTTTTCCTTTCCTCTTTTCTTCCTGAGGTTTTTTTTTTTTTTTTTTTTTTGGGAACTGCTTGTACTAAGTATCTCCAAGATGTAAGGGATGACACTTCCTATTGTAATTGAATGTAATCTGATTGGAATAAAGAGAGACTTTTCTTTTACTGATATGAACTTTCTCATGCATTTGCATGTAAATTTTCGAACATTATATGTCTGAAATTTATTTGGGGCGATCTAACAAAATAACCGGTAAACACTTTCGACTCGTCAGAAATTGATAAATCTTCATTTTAAGATTACAAACCCGTTCTCTTGATAAAAGCGTTTAAGGTGTTCGCATTCCAATCATGATCTTAGAATTTTCCCTCTCTGTGCGGAGCTCGTAATTGCAATCGATGATGCGGGATACGATGTAAGGACCCTCCTAGTTTGGGCCTAGTTTTCCATGCGCTGGATTCTTTCACTTCTTGCGGAGCTTAACAGAAGACTAGGTCACCTGGCACGTAGCTCCTAGGTTTGACCTTTTGGTTGTAATACCTCGTCGTCTTCCTCTGGTAATCCTCCGTGCGCCTTAGAACCTGCTCACGTTTTTCATCTAGGAGGTCCAAATTTAGACGGAGAGCCTTGTCATTGTGTTCCACTGTCGCTAACTTGATCCTTGGGGACTTTAATCCGACCTCGACAAAGACTCTTGCCCGGTGCCAAAGTTTAGGGCGAATGGGTTTCCGGGTTCACGACCTGCGTGAGTCACAGCCAGGCCTTAGCACTTCGGGGAGGAATTCTACTCATTTGCCTTTAAGATCTTCCAATTTGGTCTTTAATGCGGCCTTAAGGGTTCTGATGGTGACTTCGGCCTGACCATTAGACTGAGGATGTGTTGGGGACGAGTAATTCTTTTATTAAGACTCGGCCACGAAAATCCTTGAACTTAGCGTTGTCAATTACTTTCATTATGCGATACGGGGCTCTTGGGATACCAAACACATATGATGGCTCGCCACACAAGTCTGTATCTTAATTCTGTGGTGGCGAGTTCGACCTTGGCCCACTTGGTGAAGTAATCTTTGATGATGATGAATTTACATTGGCCCTTCCCAAGGGGCAAAGGTCCCAGTATGTCCAAACCCCCCTTGTTGGAAGAAGTAGGGGCTTATGAGTGATGTCAAGGGCTCCGATGGGAGGCGTGAGATCTTAGCGTGCTCCTGGCAGATCTTGCATTTCCTGACTAGGTCGGTCGCGTCTCTAAGTATTGTGGGCTAGTAGTATCCCTGTCTCAAGACCTTCCTTACTAATGCCCGAGCTCCAATATGATTTCCACATATACATGCGTGTACTTCCCTTAGCACGTATTCAGTATCTTTTCCCGTGATGCACTTAAGGATGGGTGTGAAGAAACCTCGTTTGTACAAGCTTCACTTATGATTAGTGAACCTGGCTGACCTTGTCCTGATTTTAGCTGCTTCTTTCGAGATTCGGTCGGATGGAAACGTTAAATTACATTATGTAATTCCCAGATGATAGGGTCCATCCAGTCGGCTCGGATCGATTGGGCAGCTACATCCAGAGATCTACGAGAGGCTGCGCAAGGTGGTGGGTGTTGAGCTGGCGAGGTCTTCTGTGAAAATTTGTCGCTAGTTTTGCGAGGCATCGACTGGAGTTCTGCTCTGGGAATATGTTTGACCTAGACTAGCACGAACTTTTTCAGTAAAGCCCTTATCTTTTTTAGGTATAGGATCATTCTTACGTTTTTGGCCTCGTAGGTATCCTCCATTTGTCTTACTACAGGTTTAGGTATTGCGGACCTCGAGTTGGTCTTCTGAAGTGAATGGCGGAGTTGAGGCACGCTATGATAACCTCATATTCGGCCTCGTTGTTGGGCTTGGAATCCAGAACTGACGCATATTCAATGTTTTATTCCTGCAGGGAGGTCGGATTAAGGCGCTCGCTTCCTTGTGCGTTGGTGGCCCGGAGTCTGGTTTCCGGATGGGTTGGTCGTAGGTGCACGGAGTGCAGGTGGGCTGCGGGGTGAATTCCATGAAATCTGCGCTAAGACACCCTTTTATTGCGGTTCGGCTTATATCTGATCGAACTCGCAGCTCTATGGCCCACTTCATCGGCCTTCTTGAGGTCTGCGGTTTGTGTAGCACACAACCGTGGATATTATGTTGGAACTTCTATGGTATGATCCTGGAAGTAAGAGGCGAACTTATTGCGGTTACTAGTGCAGATTAATTTCTCCATCCTCGGGTACCTCTTCCCCGCTCCTCTCGAACCGGCGCAATAGTAGTGGGTGTTGCACTCGGTCTCTGTCTCGACGAGCAGAGTCGAAAGTTTGATCAGCTAAGTATAGAGGAGCTCCCCTTCGATAGGACTTACCAGAATGGGGGGGGGGAACTCAAGTATGCTTTCAATGTTGAGAAGGCTTCTTCGCACTTCGTATCCCATTGAAAGGCCTTCTTCAGAACTTGGAAGAAGGCAGCATTTATCGCAATACAGAGCTTGAATCGGCTTAAGCGTGATCAACTCGTCAGCGTTGAACCTCCTTTATGCCTGAGGGCGATGACATGTCGAGCACAACCTTTATTTTGTCTGGATTTGCCTCAATTCCTCGGTGGTTGACTATGAAACCCAAGAACTTTCCGGCTGATAATCCGAAGGCACACGTGGCTGGTTTCAGTTTCAAGTTGTACTTCCTCAGGATCTGGAACGCCTCGGACAGGTGAGCTATGTGGAGCTCGGCAGTGGTGGATTTTACTAGCATGTCATCTATGTACACCTCCATGGTTGTTCCTATCTCCTTCTGGAACATCCTGTTTACCAGCCTCTGGTAGGTAGCTCCTGCGTTCTTGAGTCCAAAAGGCATCACATGATAACCGGTGGGTTCCCTGCCCGTGTGAGCGAGGTCTTTCTTGGTCATGCGGATTATCGCGTCCCGATTGGCCGAAGAAGGCATCCATCGGCGAGGAGTTCAAGGCCAGCGGTGGCATCTCACGATGAGGTGGATTCACGGAGGAGGAAAATGTCGCTGAACGCGCTACGGTGATGTCATTGAAGTCGATCTTAGTCGCCACTTGCCGTTTGCTTTTTGGCGTGAGTACGATGTTGATAGCCATTTGATGTTCCATCTCTACGATGGCTCACCTTGGAGGTTGCCCGACCTCCTCATTGATTGCTTTTGTATGCGGTAGGCACGAGAAGCTCCTCTGCTTTTGTTTAATGGCTTGAAGGCGGATGACGTTCGGCCATGGGTGGTCTTGTAGAATTCGATTCCTCACGTGTCACTCACTTCCATGCGAAGATGTCTTTGTTACGTCTCGAAATTGGGTGAAGGACCTTTGAGATCTTCAGCTGGCCCCGGGAAGCCAGATGTAGGCGGAGGTGCTGGTCGATCATCAGCTATGCGGGCTCCCGGCTCTTTCGGGGGCTCAAGTCAGGCAAATGTTTCGTCGCGCATTTGAGGCTCATCGGGGAAGTATTGCTCGGCCGTTTTTGCTTCATAGATGCTGAGTAGCATTCCCTGGCCACTCGTTGGTCTCCTCAAACCATTCCTATTCCACAACTACGGTAGAAACTTGATCATCATGTAGTAGCGGAAGGAATGACTTTTATTGCATTAAGAGAGGGTTTGCCTAACAACATATTATAGCGGATGGGCGTGCACAGCGGGGAATCTCATTTGTCGTCGTAAGCTTGGCATGGGGATCTCAATTGAGTACTACTTGTATTGAGCCCAAGGGTAATACCTTTTCTTTGGAGAATCCTCGCAAATGGGTGCTGACGGGTTCCATTCTCTCCCTTCCAATGCTCATCTTATCGACGAGCGAGGTGAAGATGATGTCAGCTGAACTTCCATTGTCAACTAGGACCGATGGGCCAGTTTTGTTGTGTATTTGTTTGGATGCAGGGGGTGATCATGGGGAGTGCGACATCCCTCGAGTCTAAGTTAGAGAAAGTTATAGATGTGTTGAGCCGAGGTAATTTGGACACCACCTGTACTTCGGCTGTCTCTGCTGACCTGATGCTGCGTAGATGGGCCTTCCTGGTTGAGTTGGATTCCCCTCCTCCTGCAAATCCTCTTGATATCACGTGGATTTCTCCTAAAGGCTGTTGGTGCTAAGTTGTTGTTTGTCGAGGTGGTGGTGGTGGCTGCTGAGCCGGAGCTTGGTTCTGAGGCTGATTTTCAAAAGCTATGAATCGTCGGAGATACCCGCGCCATATTAAATATTCTATTTCCTGCTTAAAATTTGTGTGTACGATCATCAGGTGCGGGTGTGTCACGTGGAACTCATGATATGCGGGTTGTCTCTTGTGGCGGGTCGGCTTCATTGAGTTAGCCCACCTCGGGAACTGTTCGTTTTGTGCCAGCGTAGGACCTGCGTCTTGAGGCATTAAGGGTGGCAGGCTGAGGCGGAATAACGTCGTTGTCTTCGAGTTAAGTGGAGCCCAGGGCAGATCTCACGGGGTTCCCACGCCTTTTAGGACCGTTCTCCGTCCTTCTTTGGAGACCTTTCTCAATTCGTTTTTGTCTTTTTGAACAAGTCTCGTTTGCTTGTGCATCGCTTTTCTCTTTATGGGTGGATGAGTTCTCTTTCTTAGATATGAGAGCTTCTTCGCCATTAATGTACTTTTCTGCTTTTGCAAGCACCTCAGCCATGCTTGCTTGGGGATTTTTGGAGATGGAAAACATTAAGTCTTTCATTTGGATACTAATCCGGCAATAAAATGCTGGTGATGATGCATGAAACTTCGTCGGGTATATCTGCAGCCAGGGACTTCGACGTTGAATATATGGACATAAACCTCGGGCTTTCTTCGCGAGCTCACGCTTGATGAATTCGATAGAAAGTAATGCTTGGCTTTCTATACGTCACAGCCCCCGTGAAATGAGAAACGAAGCCTTGATGGATAGCTCTGAATAGGGAGATTGATGAGGCGAAAACCTATTAAGCAGGCCCGAGTTGGGACTTTTAACGTGATGGCAGCTACATCGCGGGATCTGTCACCGCAATGCGGCTCCATTTGGTTTTTGTAAGTGTTGAGATGATCGACCGGATCTCTGACACCATCGAATGCTTCCACTTGTGGCATCCTGAATTTTGCTGGAAGAGGGAAGTGAAGCACCTCGGCTGTGAAGGGTGACTCAGTTTGTTGTACCAAGGTGTCCATAGTGTCAGGAGCGCGTCCTCTTCTGCTTCGCCCCGGGTGAGGAGGCTCTTCTTGGAGGCTCTTGAACCTCTACTCCATGAGATTGCTCTCCTGGCGCTTCTTTGAGGGTGGCGTGGTTCTTGATCGACATGCCCTCCGAGTGTTGCCGTTGCCTTCCTCTGCAGAAATTTGGTGGCCGGTCCCGTGCCCAGCTCTGGCTGGACTCAGCCTGTTTGACACCTTGGGGGAATGTCGAGATTGTTGCCGCTTCATGAGAAGGAAGGTTGTGACCTTCCAGGTGTTTGTCGTGTCTCAGGTAGGCGTTATCGCAGCAGTGAGGTTGCTCTTAACTCTCCTATCGAGCGTTGGTTGGTGAGGCGGAGGCCTCACCTCGTCATTGACTGCGTTGCTTAACGTCGGGAGGTCTGGCATGCGCCTCACGTGGATCCTGCATCAGCAGCGGATTGACGTGGCTCTGATTGTGTTTGGGTTGATACCATCCATGGCGAGAAATCAATATTTATTTATCGAGGCATTGTTCCGTGAGGGCCGGCGCCAAGTGATGATGCTTTCAATCGGGCCCAGGGTGGAGCGTATTGGGGTCGTTAGGCGGACACCTGGATTGTTGGCGGAATTTGGTCCATGGCGACTCTGGATAGTAATTTGAAGTTGGATCGGCTGCTTGATCTTGGTCGGCAGGCTATGGGCGTATTGTTTCATACTGCAAAAAACAATAAAAGGGGGTCGACCAGAACCGCCGGGTGGCCGCTCGATCTGCGTCGGTTGCTTTATGAGAGAAAAGATAAAGCATTTAGGCGAATGTTGCGTATGTTTGCGTGCGCTTTCGACATGGGGTAGTTTGATATTTATAGTATTTGTTTTCCAAGTTAGATGTGATTGAGTTATCCATTGGACGAGATATTTTTGCTATTATCGGTGCTCCAGTTTGATATGGAAAGAAAATGGTTTATTTAAATTATCATGCTTTTCTTGGTGATGGGATGGGCGATCGTGGGATGGTATTATATAAATGAATTATCGCATTCCTTATTGGTGAGATTTAGTTGGATTTGTTGGATAATATATTATTGGAGATTATTATATTTACTTATCAGTGGGATTTAGACTGATTTGCGAGAACATGAGCTTTCCATGATACATAATCGGCTGGATAGGCGGATTGGGCGCCGTTACGGTGACGTGAGGTCTGAATCTTGTCTCGGCGTCACAGCCAGTTGATGCCCCGTTGGGCATGCCCGCTCGCTTTGGGGTTTAAGCGGAGTGGGCGCTCATGAGCACATTTTCAAACGTTATCAAGCGTTAGTGTTTTCTTGACTTCAAAGCATTAATTTTCAATTTATAATCAAAAAATACTAAAAATATAAATAAAAAAATGAAAATAATAATTAAAAATTTGAGAAAAATAAAAAATAAGTTTAAATTTAATAAATTAATTTTATATGTTTATTAAACTTAATTTATAATCTAAACAATACTAAAAATAAAATAATGAGAAAATATAAATAAAAGAAAAAAATTAAAAATTTGAGAAAAATAAAAATAGTTTTAAATTTAATAAATTAATTTTATATGTTTATTCAAATTTATTTTATTTATTTATCTTTTTCATATAATGACTAATTTTTAAATATATAAAATTTAAAATTTTTTGATTCCATTTGATTTTTATTATATTTTCCACTGTTATCATATTTAGAAGCCAGTGGATTTACAACTTTACCCACGTGGCTCACAGTCAATTGATGCATCATCTTTTGACCGAGTAGAACAAGTTTTTGTCAAATTATTTTGGATGTAATAAAATTGCATGTCAGTTTTCTTTTCTTTTAATTTTTCATTTTATATTACATCACAATATTATTATGTTAATTACGAATTTATCCTTATTAAAACTTCAACCTTCGTTCTCTTAAATACTATAAAGAAAACAATGGAACATTTTTTTTTTTTTTTGGATTTGGGTGGAGGGGACTCGGCTTACTTCAACAGCAGAGATATTTTTTTAAAAACTATAAAAATCACATAATATATTTTTTTCTTCAATACTTATTATATATTTTTATAATATATAAAAACACACACAATATATTACAAAAATCCCATTTACATGTTATATATTTTTATTTTACAAAATTTAAAATATTAATTAATTTATATTTGTCCATGTTTTAATTCAACAATATAAAGGTTAACCATAAGGCCATAACCCATTTTTTACCTTTTTGTATTTTTTTGACATATATTCAGTTGGAATTATAACATTTAATTCATTAATTTCATTTGATTTTTTTATGTAATAACTAATAAAGTTAACGAAAAATAATAAACTAGTTTTTTTAATACAAAAATAATAAATAAGGTTTTTTGAGAACAAAGTAATAAATAAGTTAATAAATACAGATCGGTAATTCTAGATAATTTAGGTATCAAGTTTCGACATTATTATTAATAATGGAAGGGAAAAGAGAGTGTGAAAAGAATGTAGAATCGAGTTTTGGATTGGGACTGGGCTCCATGGAATTGGGCTGGATTTAAACTATTTACAGGTGTTGGGATTGTAAGGGTTCGCTGTAAGATAAAAACAACGAGACGAAATTTTCTCGAGAAAGGAAGAAAAAAATTATCGAGAATCCGGAAAGTCCACGAAAATATTTGATTAGCCATCTTGTTTTGATTTATTGTCAAAACGGTAGGCAACGGAACCTGCCAAAAACGATGTCGTCGCCGGACATTACCGGAAGTCCTCGAAACCTCGAAGGATCTGGATCGATTGAGAAAGACCTAGAGATACTCCTGGAGATCAACAAGGATTTGCATAAGCTTCAGTCTGGTGCGTCTCTGATACTGATCTCCGTGTCGATGCTCCGCCTGTTTTTAGCTGTCTATGGTTGTTCTTATAGCGCATTTCGAGGTGTTTTCTGGTTGAATGTACTAAAATTTGCCTGTCGTCACACATAAATTTAATTAGGGTTAGCTTAGTTTGAGGTTTGGTTGATGGATTTTGTTTTATAATGCTTTATTATTTTTGGTTACATGCTGATAAGTTTGCCGGAGAAGAGAAAAGAAAAGAAAAGAAAATTTGGATAGTGCATTGTTCCTGCTTCTTACTTCTAGAAAAGCCCAAATAGATTTCACTACGCAATGGTACCAAACTGTGGACCCGGTGAGACGATGGGAAGTAATTTTCCAAGAACAAGTATGTTATCCCTCCAATTAATAAATTTTGTTTGGTTTGTCCTGGAAGGAAAAAGAGTGGAATTAAGATGGCTGGAGGCATTCAATTAGCATTTCTTTGTTATTGATCGTAATTTTGCTACACTTCTTATCTTAAAGTAGTCAGGAAAATCAGTCAAATTGGTATGTGTTATTTTTCCTTTTTGACATCTCAGAAGGGGGATGGATTATAATATGGTGTGTATTTAACAAGGAAGCTCGCTGTTCAATATTTTGTGGCAAACTAATGCATGGAGATAACATTTAATGCATCTTAATTTATTTATACCTAGTTTAGGTATATCTACTGATTTTGCATTTCTTTCCTACTATCTGTTTTGTAGCTCGTTTTTTTGGTTAGATGAATAAAAATATTTGTGCAAGTATGCAATATAGGAAAATGTTGCAAAATTAGTTGTTTAAGAAAGTGCAAAGTTAGTTGTTTAAAGGAAATGTCATTGAAGGACAAAAAGATGGGATCCAAAAGGCAACCCAAGTCGTATACAAGGGGGTATACAGTGGGTGGCTCACGGCCTGTACAAAAGGTGAGGGAGCCAAAACCACCAGAAAAAATGCACCAGCCCCCACGCAACTACACCCAAATAGCATTATCGAGCATAATATATGAGTTATTAATAACAAAATACAAGTGATGAGGCTCAATTTAGTCATGACTCGTACTTGGTGTGTGAGATGGTGATTATGTAAAATTCTGATCTTGAGGGCGATGGACTGGGGAAAGCTAATGGGACTCACTCTGTCTCCTTGGGGCGTCGTCATCCCATTCGAAACAAGAGGGCTTAGCCGGTTGGGTCAAGTCCTCGGGTCGGTTCGTGGGTCGGGTCCTGATTTGGATTCGAGTAGGGAGTTAGGCCGGCCCCTTGGTTGGCCTCCGGGTTTGGGCCTGGATTATCGGGTGGCCCTTTGCCCAGTCTCCACCAATCGGCCTCTTCTTAACGAGCCGGTCCTTTCTGAGCCCACCTGCTTCAAGGCCTAGGATGCGGGATTAGAAAAGGGGCTGAGACAGGGCATGCCTTCAAGGTCCGTTATGAGCTCAGATAGCATAAGATCCATATCCAGCTCTCGAATGCGGGACGGGAGGGAATGCCTTACATTAAGGGAAGAGAGCGAGCTGGTCGAGTTTGCGATCGGGAAAATGACGCGACCATAAGAACAGAAATACGGTGACAATCCTACGTTGATCACCTATTCCCTTCTCGTTTTTGGGCGCCTTACTTTGCAGAGGTTTTTCGGGCCAAATTTCATTAATGGATAAGGATATGGAACCACTTTGGGTGGTGGCGGCTGACGACAGGGAATGGGGCTTAGAGTGCCCGGGTGTGACAATTGATGTAGGGGAGGAGCTTGGCGAAGTTGGCCAAAGGAAGACAAAGGAACAATATGAATCTTCATAAACCTGGACTTAAGGAAATTTGAAAGCGATTTGTAGCAAAATTGCATGTTCCTAAGTTCCCTATAAGGGGTTTGAAAATTTTGAATTCTTGAGAAATTTAGTGGCTTCGCAAAAAATGGGCAAGGAAAAAGGAATTTTGACAGTTTCAAAAAGTGAGCGGGAGTTAAGAAGACTGAGGAGCACTATAAACTATAATGGGAACAAGACTGACAAAGGAGGGGGAAGGGATAGGGGGAACCTACTATTAAAGTTAAAATAAAATTTAAAATTCTTTCTTGGAACGTTAGAGGTGTGAATGCCCTTGATAAAAGGAAGGTGATCAAGAACTTTCTTAGAAGTTACAGGGCGGACCTGGTTTGTTTACAAGAAACAAGGTCGAGATGATGATCGGTTGGTGCCTTGATCACGGGGTGGGCCGTTGTTTGAATTGGAAGCGTTGAGCAGAGATCCATGAGGGCATCCTTTTTGGGATAATAGTCGTATCAGTTTAGTGGATTCTGTGGTTGGTAGTTTTTCTGTTTCGTGCTTGTTTAGAATGCATGAAGACGGGTTTCAATGGGCTTTCATCGGGGTGTACGGCCAGGTTGAGAGTAGATTCAAAGAATCTTTCTGGGAAGAGCTTGGTTCAATCAAGGGCCTTTGGGATGGTCCTTGGTGTGTTGGTGGCGATGTCAATGAATTCTCTCTTCCACAATGAAGATCTAGAGTGCGAGCTCTCAACTCCATGAGAAGGTTTTCCGACATCCTGAATGATCTAGACTTGAGAGACCTTCCACTCCAGGGAGGGCCCTACACTTGGAGAGGTGGTCTCAACGGCAGTTCAATGTCTCGTCTAGATAGATTTTTAGTCATTTCTGCATTGGGAGTAGGTATTCTGACAAGGTGACCCAGAGATGTCTCCCCAGGCCAGTTTCAGACCATTTCCCCATTTTGTTGGATAGTGATGGTGTAAGAATGGGGCCATCTCCCTTAGTTTCCCGGTACGGCGTGGTAAAGTATGGGGGTTCAAGAGATCTGAAAGAGGTGGTGGCAAAATCTCCATTTTATGGGTCCTTGAGTTTCCTCTCAGTGATTAAAGGCCTAAGGTATTTTGAAGGGCTTGGAGCGGATGTTTTTGGGAAAGTTGAGACTAATGGGAGGATGCCTTCTGGGGTATCCTTTTAGGACGATGCGAGAAGGGAAAGGGGTTGGTCCTTGGGGAAGGCGAGGAACGTGCCAGCGAAGTTGATTTCAAGTTGGGTCCTTTTGGAAGAGATCCACATGGTGTCGAGAGAGACGGCAAAGGAAGGGAACAGGAATATCGGTTTCTTTCATAGGATGGCTAATGCCACCAGGCACAGAAATTGCTTAAATAGCATTTGCATTAACGGTAGAAGAAGTTAGCAGGTGATGTCAAGGAAGGACTAGTAGGCGGCTTTCCAGCGCTCTCGACACCGGGAGGGTGGGCCATCCCTTCTTGATTTAGCTCTCAATAGGATCGGGTTTGAGGAGGCGGCTGGCTGGGCCTTCTCGAGAACGAAATTTGGACGGTATTTACGGTCTCGATAGTGATAAACTCCCAGTCTGATGGATTCCTTTTAGCCTTTTGGTCTTTTAGCTGGGACTTTGTGAAAAACGAGGTTCTTGGTTTTTTCAAGGAGTTTCATGAGCATGCTAGATTTGTCAAAAACCTAAATGCGACTTTTACGGTTCGATCTCCCGAGAACGAGGCGTGGGAGGTACAAAGATTTAAGACCGATTAGCCTCGTGGGAGGCCTTTACAAGATTTTGTCCAAAGCGTTAGCCAACAGGATCAAGAGGGTCATGGATAAGGTGATTTCAAAGTCCCAAAATGCTTTCGTCGAGGGACATCAGATTTTGGACGCTGTTTTGATTGCCAATGAGATAGTGGATTCTTCCTTGAGGAGGAAAAAATGCGGTTTGGTTTGCAAGTTGGATATAGAAAAAGCTTATGGCCGATGTCGGTACGGGAGTTTGCACTTTTCGTGCCAGGCGAGAATGGGATTATTGATCGGTGGTTGAAATTTGGATGAAATGGTGCATCTCCACAGCTTCTTTTTTGGTCCTCATAAATGGATCCCCTGCTGGTTTCTTTCCAAGTTCTAGGGGTTTGAGATAGGGTGATCCCCTTTCCCCCTATCTCTTTGTTAACAATATGGAAGCTCTCAGTTGTCTGATAAATCAGGCGGTTGAAGGTAACTACAGCACTACGCGAGTAGGGTTGCAGATTGGAGAGGGGAGGACCTGTCTATTCCCATCTTCTCTACGTCGATGACACGCTCCTCTTTTGCGAGGCTGACGTTGATCAGCTCAAGTTTTTAAGTTGGATTCTGATGTGGTTCGAAGCTATGTCGGGTTTGAAAATTAACTTATCCAAAAGCAAAATTATCCCAATTGGGCTTGTGACTAATCTGGTGGAGTTGGCCTTAGAGTTGGGTTGCAAAATTGGCTACTTTCCTACGTCCTACTTGGGTCTCCCCCTAGGAGCCAAGCACAAGGCTCTTGGTGTATGGGACTTGATTGAAGAGAGATACCGAAAGAGGCTGGTTGCTTGGAAGACTCAGTATATTTCTAAGGGCGGCAGGATCACGCTTATTCGTAGTACCCTGTCCAGTCTCCCTATATATTATCTTTCTCTTTTTTGTATGCCTCAGAAAGTGTGCGCCAGATTGGAAAGGATTCAAAGGCAGTTCCTTTGGGGGCGCCCTTGAAAAGAAAATTTCTTTGGTGAGATGGGCCACGGTGTGCTTAGACAAGAGCAAAGGTGGTATTGGGTTAAAAAGCTTCTTCAAGTTGAATAAGGCCTTGCTTTGCAAATGGGGTTAGTTTGCCAGCGAAATGCACTACGGAGAAAAGCTATTCTTTATCAAAATTTGGTGTAGTACGTAGGGGTTGGCATACTGTGACCTTAGAGGCTATGGGACTGGCTTATGGAAGAATCGAGAAAGAATGACTCAGTTCTTCAGTCACGGTCTTGCTCTTGGGGATGGAAGGAGGATTAACTTTTAGAGTGATGTTTAGTGCGGAGTGGAGGCTCTGAGCAATCGTTTCCCCTCTCTTTTTATTTTGGCTACAAACAAAGAGGCCAAGGTTGTGGACATCTGGGATAGAAGAGAGGGGGCTGGGTGTTGGTCCCCAACTTTCCTAAGATCACTTAACGACTGGGAGCTTGAAGAGATGACAAGATTCCTTCATACTCTTCATGATGATCAAAATTTTGAATCCCATGGCGAGAGACGAGCTTACGTTGAAGAATGTCAAGGATAAGGTTTCTCGATCAAAGCATGTATAATGGTTTGATGTCTCGACTTTGACTACATCAGAACGGTTTGATCAGTTATTCCCCAAAAATTAGATGCTGCTTGGGAAGAAATTTGCTTGGGAGTAAAGTGCTCACTTTGGACCAACAACGCCGTGGTATAACATTCGCAAATAGATGTTTATGTGCGAAGGAAGGAGACCATAGGTGTCTTACGATTCATTACCAATCGCTAAAATGTTGTGGAATCTTTTTTGTCAATTGTCGGGTTAGTTAGTCTTGCGTAATCAGTCCTTCACACTTCTAGCCAGCAGGGCGTTATTATGGAATTAAAAAGCGCAAAAAATGCAGTTAGCAACCCCGTTGTGCACAGTGCAGATCTTTAGCGCCTTGAGAAATAGGCTAGTGTTCGAGAACGAGGTCCCCTCCGCCCAAAGGATTAAAGCTAACTTTGTTTCCAATTTGTGGACTTAGGCTAATATGTATAGTGTTGATAATACACATTCTGTTCTAGATTTTCTTACATGGTTGGGGAGTAGGTAGGTTTTTTTGGGCTTGTTTTTCTGTTTTGTCTGTGTTTTGGTTTCCTTTTGTTCACGACCCGTGTACACTTGGTTTCTTTTGTTATCTATATAATTTGCTTTTTATTGATAAAAAAAAAAAATGTAAAATTCTGATCCTGATCCAAATATTCAAAACATGCCTTAATTTTCAGATTTAGGTTTGTACATAGGCAACGAAAGATATATATATATATATATATATATATATATATATATATATATATATATATATATATATATATATATATATATATTTAAGGTTGTTTTTCTAGTATTGTCGAGCATCATTCTTGTGGAATCCTTTGACATGGGTCGCCACATGATAATCCTCCCACATATTGGTATTGAAAAATAATTATAAGTTTTGATTGCACAAATCTTGATTTCAAGTTACTTGCTGGGTCACTTTTTTATCCATCTACAACAATCTCTTCTTCCGCCTTTTGGGATCTCCCTAATTTAAAACCATAACCTTAATGTCACAAACTTAGGCATTTCCTAAGTATCCATGTGACACTTAGACAACTCAAACAACTTGAAGTTACTGAATATTTGATTTTACAAGGTATTGGCCTTTAGGCTCCCCTTCTATACCCCCTGGATACATCGGGGTTGTCTCCTTGGCTCCCTTTTTTGTGGTTTAATGATATTTTCGTTTGTCTATAAAAAAATTGTGTTTTTAAGAGTATGTCCAAAAGTGTTGTGTGTTTTGGCCAAATGAGGTTTGCGCCTGTCCACAGGCATTGAAGGTTTCCTGTTATTTAGAATTCCCTAGAAACTCCTACAGAAAGGCCATGTTCAAGCATGTGGAAGAGTATTTAGAAACTCTCTAGAATATTCCACACTACTACATTTTTTTCCCATTCATGTATGGATGTCTCCAAGAACTTCCATAATGTTCTTGCTCCCTCATAAAGCTCAATCCGGGGATCATTTTGAGTAGCTTGGTGACAATTAGCTCGAGGTACTACTTGTTAGATTGAGTTTGACCATTTCATGTCATCGATCCCATGATTCTTATTTTTCTTTTCTTGATAGGTAAATTGAGCAAAATATATTAAAACAAAAGGAGAAGGAGCCTAAGTATACAGGAGGAAACCAAGCCAGTACCACAAGAAAAGGCACAAACAAAAAACCTACTACCCACAAAAAAAAGGCCCTCGAGAGAATACACAAAATAATTCTTAAAAAGAATACCCCACATTAGCAATTAACCCACAAAGGGCAGATCCCATGATTCTCATTGTTTGTTAGAATCACCAAGAACCTCCATTCTACCAGTTTATTTTCAGATAATTGTGTTTTCTGGTGACAAACACTAAGATCATAAAAAGGGTTGTTTGTGTGAAATGTCCTAACACTAATATTAAGTTTGGTAAGTGCACTAGAATATTTTAATTTTGTTCTTAATCCATTCTTAATTCTCTTCTCACATGATCATATGCTACCATTTAAATTCGAAGTCTGTAACATTAAGTGAGCTGCATTTTGCTACTACTAGTTTTTATTCTCTGGTTAATTTTGAAGATCTATTTAAACCCAAGTTAATTGAACAAAAAAGCTGCTTTTTAATTTTTAATTTTAATTTTATTTTTGTGTATATTGCTACAAACATTTATACATCTCTTATGGCCTATGTCAATGCAGCTCCTGAGGTGGTTGAGAAGCCTACAGATAGTTCACTCTCAAGGCTTAGGACATTATATTTTCAGGCCAAAGATGTTTCAGAAGCTGAAATGAAGTATGTCTATCCCTTTTAAGAATCTGACTACTTTTATGTCTTTAAAAAAAAAAAAATCAGAAACACGTTGAATCTGGCAGTTGGGCCCGTGTAGTTGCTTCTTGTATTATTTCCATGGACTATGTCCATGTTGGACTTCTTGGTATGGTTCTTAATGTTGTAATCACGTAATGTTTTCTCCTACAATTATTCCTTTATTCGGATGCAGTGTTTCCAATCATTTGTTAGCTCAGTTGGATGCTCTGCTGCCTTCTGCACCTACTCCTGGGCAACAACGAAGAAGGATAGGTGTGTGGTAGAACTATTGAATTACAGAATATGTCCTTATAGAGAAGGAAAATTTTATGATACCTGCACTGAGTGCTTTTTGAAGCATTTATTTTAGGCCTTTAGATATTGATTCTATGATTATCATAATGTTTATCAAACAACAAATCTTTATTTACCGTTCTATATTTGCTTTTAGTTAAACAAATTACTTTTTTTGAATTCATGCCTGGACTTACACCCCAACATTGAGTACTAGCCTATTGCATACGTCAAGCCTATCATTTGGGTAGCTGAAGCTGTTGGCATCATGTACAAGTTCTTTTGGCTTTTTGGAGGAGCTTACCAATTGACATGTATTTTTAGTTCAATTAAGTCTCTATTCCCCCCTGTTTAGGCCCTATGCCTATCGTAATTTTCCCAGGGAAGTGGTATCTGATTCAGGGTACTAAAGAGAAGCTGATAACTTTGATATGGTCATCAGTGAAAAGTGAAGCATAGAACAGTATCTAGTAATCTAGAGTTATCAATAGCCGTGCAGTAAACAATGTGGGAATTGACATGTTATTGGTTGATTCCGGTAGCCTTGGTTGTAGTGTAATCAAGGGATTTTGAACATCTAAGTGAAAGATATAAAAAGGTTTTTGAGTTTTGTTAACTTATAATGTCTTGGAGATTCCAACTGTTTGTTAATATCATTATTAATGAAACTTCTTGCATCCGGTTCATTTAGCGGTTGTTGCGTAATTATAGAAGGTAACGGATAGAAAATGGAAGAGTATGAGGAATGATCTAAAGTACCAATGTGAGAATCGACATGTCCTTCGATAGCATTAATATATGATATGTATGCTTATGGGATGTTTTAGGAATTTTACATCACTAAATAAGAACACAAGATATAAAAAGGCATTTGTGCTTTTTCAACTTGATACGTCTTCTATTGCAATGGGTTTCTAAAGCTGTTATTTAGTGTCTCCATATTTGTTGTTCATGCAAACAATTGATATTACTCATTTCAGATGGTAGTGAGCAGAAAAAGAAATGTCACCTTGAAACGTCTTCTGTTGTAATAAGTTTCTAAAGCTGTTATTTAGGGTCTCCATATTTTTTGTTTATGCTAACAATTAATATTACTTCATTTCAGATGGTACTGAGCAGAAAAAGAAACGGATGAAGACTGATTCAGATATCTCTCGGCCTTCTCCATCCATTCGCAGCCAACTTGAGATTGCTGCTAGTCTGAAGGGTGAACAGGTAGGCGTTTTGTTCTACTGTTATAATGTTCCCATGTTCTCTTTCTGCATAGCATATTTAACATTTTTTTTTTCTTTGCTTTTAAACTTGATAGTACTTCTTGTGGTTCCATTTTTACGTCTACTTATCAATTCTTACGTCTTCTAATGGTGAAAATTTGTAATTTCTATATTTTTCAGGTAGCAGCTCGGGTTACTCTAGATGATGCTGACAAGGATGAGTGGTTTGTCGTAAAAGTAATACATTTTGATCGGGAGGCAAGAGAGTAAGTTTTAGTTCCAAAAAGTTAAAACTTTTTTTGGTTAAAATTGAAGTTTATTGCCTGTAATCCTTTATCATATTTCTTCAACAATGTTAAAATTGCCTATTTAGTTCATTTTTACACACACACACAAAAGGCTTGTAGCTAATATTGGATGGAATGGTATCCCTGTCAGAAAAGGCAAAAGAAAGGCTTGGAGGGCTGCTCTCTTATGTATGTTCTGGGCAATCTGGAAGGAAAGGAATAGAATAGTGTTTGAGAGTGAAGAGTCTCCCTCAACAGGCTTAAAAGAACTTTTGTTTTTTCTTTTTGTTCTTGGGCAAGGGTGGCTGTAAATTCTGATTCCTTTGTTACTAGCCAGTTGGCCTTATTGGCTAGATTGTAGTTTGGGGGGACTGGTGAGACTTCTCTTGTTTTTTGACTTTCTTGTATAGGCTGGGCCTTCTTCTTGTATGCTCCCTGCATACTTCCCTTGGGGCTGGGGTTTTCAGTCTCTTTTTAATGACATTTTATTTTTGCGCATAAAAAAAAAAAGAAAAAAAGAATCTGATTGTAAATAATTTTATCAAGTGGACAAATTTGGGCAAAATAAGCTAGATGATTGTTTGAGCTTAGCCCATAAAGTTGGACTTTGTTCAAGCTTCAACCAATTCCAGAAAAGTGTTTTCAAGCTGTTCTATTTGCATAAGTCGACCTCAGGTTTTCTTGGGTTGCTCAATTAAGCAATAATAATTAATATTATATAAGATTGAGAGAGAGCTGAAACCCTAAGGTTGATCCACACTCTCATACACATGCCTACGTGGGAGCCTAAGTGAACCTTGTGATTGCTTTGCCCTAGATTAGGGCTTGAGTCAGGTTTTGAAAATGAAAAGAGCATGAAATTTTTTTGTTGTTTGACACAACTTAAACCTTTTTATAATAGCTTAGTTTGATTGTGCCCTTTAATAAACTTCATTAAACATGCCTTGTATTGTTCATAAATATTGATGAAACAAACTATGTATGCAGATTTGAAGTACTTGATGAGGAACCTGGTGATGATGAAGAGGGTGGAGGCCAAAGGTATAATCTATATGGTAGATATTTGGCATTATTTAAGCACTTTGGAAGTTTTTTTTTCCTTCTACCGTCATAATGCTCTTTTAGGCCTCATTCTTTTTGGTGTTTATATTTGTTTGCTTATATGAAAAATCATAGTATCATGGTGGTTGTTAGTTAAAGTTTCCCCATTAACTTAGATGCTTATTGTGACAATTGACTCAAATTAACCCATTACATGAACTTTATTTAGGAGTAGAAAGTTTATGAAAACATGGGAAATATCTACACATCTCCACAAATGCAAGGGATAAGGTGGAGTAGTATGTAGTATTTGAGAGAAAATGGAGACAAATGTATAGGATAAAATAGAGTAGTGTGAAGTATTCTAGAGAGTTTGGGAGAAAGTGGAGTGATATGGAGTATTGAAGAGAGTTCTTGCGAACTTTAGTAAGAACTAAGAAACCTTGTATATACTTGTACATAAAATTTTCTAGAATTTTAGGAAACCTTCAAGGGTTCTAGAGAATTTCCTTGGTGCCTATAAATAGGATGCTCCATTTATTCAAGGCACCAAGCACTTCAAGAGCTTCAAAGCATTGTAAAGTGTTTTGAGTAATTAAAGCTTCCATTCTTCCTAACTCTCTTAAGTGTTGCTCCTTTGTGCACTCTATCTTCCTTGTCATATAGCCTTGTGAGCTAAGTTCAAAGAAAGATTGATTTGACAACTTTAAGCGTCTCGAGTTGTCTAAGTGCCACATAGGTGTTTAAAAAACTCTTAAATATGTGGCATTATCATTGGAATTTTTGTTGTTTCTAACAGGCTAGACAGGCATGGTGATGAGTAGTTTCATTTCCAAATATTTGATAAAAGGCATTGATGTTAATAACTACATAGAACATGTAATGTAGCACATCAGTCCACGAGCTATCTAATCCCTTTTGATGAAGAGAGACTATTTGAAATAGTTTTATACTATTAGTCAAACATGATCATTTGTATACAAGCATTCGTGGATTTTCTTTTAAGCAATTAAGATACATCTAAAAATGGTTTAGCTTTTTGCAGTTTGAAAGTGTTGTTTAAGGTCTTTACTTATTTGCTGTAATTTTCCATTATTGAAGGAGCATTTTTGTAATGAACACAGATTTTGGAATGGGAAGTGCAAATTCTTTTCATTGTTTTTGTTGTCCTCTTCAAATTAACACCTAGAAATGATGCTATGTTTTTTTAATCATAAAGCCTCCAACCTATTTATGTGGTGAATCATTTAATTCCACTTTAAAGTGCAATTTTTGGAATATCATTCCTTGATGTTCAATTTAGCTGCTAAGATAATATAAGAATGTTAATAAAAACTTTGAATTTTACAATTGGGTAGATTTGGATATTCTGTTTTGAATTTCTTGTTTGCTTATTTCCTTTGAATCCTCTGCAATTGAATAGAGAGTATAAGGGAAACTTGATTCCACAAGTTTTTCCATTATAAGTTCCTATTGAGAAATACCTTGGAAATATTTTGTTACTGGTGTCTCAATGTTCTCATGAAAGCCAAATTTAGGTTAATAGAAATAAGTCCATGTTATCATTTTTAAGTTACCTGTATGTTTGGTTCTCTTCTGTGTTTTAATATTTAGGAAAGTTGGATAGCATGACCGGAAATTTTTTTGTCCAATTCTTAATTGCTAAAGTGTGTTCTTTCATCTGAAAAAAAGGACTTTATGTCATTGCTTACTGCAGGAAGTATAAGTTGCCTATGTCACATATTATACCTTTCCCCAAGCGAAATGACACTTCCAGTGTCCCGGATTTCCCTAATGGAAAGCAAGTTTTAGCAGTCTATCCAGGGACAACTGCACTCTATAAAGCAACTGTTGTCAATCCCCATCGTAAGGTAACAATCCCATCCTTCTACACTCGAGTAATGTGTTGGTTGGTGCTCATATTGTAGTTTGTTTTTTCTAATGAACATATTATAGTTATTTTACTTTTCCTATGATTAAAGTCAAGATTGTCGAATATACTTATCAAAAAAAAAAAAAAAAGAGTCGAGATTTTCAAATAAGTTTCTTTTACCTATTTCTTTGATTATTTTTTGGCTCTTAATCCTCTCATTAGACTCACTACTGATTGTATTGTGTGTCATGTGGTGCTTTGAAATATTCTGCAAAATGCCAGAGGAAGACTGATGAGTAAGTAGCTTTTCCCTCCTTTTTTTTAATCAGTGCTCTTGCAGTTTTTGGGAGGCACCTCTTTTTATGTAGTGTTTGGGGGCTGAATTGAAATGAAATGACTTAGGTTTCATTTCATCTGGATCATGGGAAAATATGAAGGAATGTAGAAGCCAAAGAAAATAAAGGGGAAATGAATGAAGTAAAGGAAAACAAAAAATTCTATGAATTCAATAAATATTTTTTCTTTTCTGTCATGTTTGTCAAACATTATTTGTCTTTAGTTCAGATTAAAGAACTAAGTTTTTGAATGATTCTCAAATCTCAGTTTTATCCTTTTTACTTCATGCATCTAATAACTACATTTCATTTTCCTTTGTATTTTCCATGCAAAACAAAAGAATTTGAGAATCCTTTACATTTTGCTTGTACTTTCCACATGATTCTAATGATTGATGTAGCCTTGATTTTTGTGGTCATACTGATAGGATAGATTCTTCACTAGAATCACCTGAAATTATAAAAATGAGAGAATTCCTGGAATTCTATCATGACCTTTCTAGGAAAACAAACAGGCTGGATTCAACTACTGAGAAAACCAGCAAAGGTTATTTGGTCCTGAAAACAAAAGGGAATAATGAGACTTTCATGTATTTTGGGAGTGAGTGTTCAGTGTTGTGAAACAGAAGGCTGATGAATTTATGACTTTGATTTCAATCACTACTGCTGTTGATTTGGTGTCATATGATATGCATATCCATGTTTTGGTTTGCAGTTATTTATTGGAATTCGATGACGACGAGGAAGATGGATCCTTACCCCGAAGGGTAGTGCCCTTCCATAAGGTGGTTGCCCTGCCAGAGGGACATCGCCAGTGAATTTTTTGTATACTGTTATATATATATGTGAAATTGGTGTGCAGTGCTGTGAAAAACACTCCTTCAAGGCCCCTACCACCCTATGTTTTTCGTTTTCTTTTTAACCTTATGTTGTATAGTTAGTGTTTTTTAGCTCACTGAACCATTAGCTAAAACTGTTTTGTTCCTTTAGATCTTACCCAGTGCTATATGTATAGATATTGATTTTTAACGTATAAAACCACTGAACTTCCTTACAATGTTTGTTGGATATGATACCTCGAAGAAATAGATATGATAAACAATCAACTCTCCTAAAAGATTTAAGTTTGTAGGATTTGAGTTTAATATAAATATCATGCTTATTAACGCCATTTCTCACGAGTATGTAAGGAAAGGGATTGAAACCCAGAACCGTTTACCATACCTAGCTTTAATACAATGTTAAACAGATTTAAATTTAATATGAATATCATGTTTTTTGCTTCTTTTCTTAACAAGGGGCCTAAAAAATTTGCAAACCGATTAGTGACTTGTGATTTAAGGAAAAAATTATTTAATTGGCAACACTTTATGAATATTCCTTTATACAATAGCCTCATTTAGCGGGGGAAAAACAAATTTTTTTCCGTTTTTAAACACAGATAACAAGTTTTAAAATTTTATAATGTTATTTTTGTTCTCTTTTTACTGGTTCTAAAAACAAAGTAATGGAGAAGGTATGGAAGTTGTTTTTGCTCATTTAAAAAAAAAAAACTTATTTTGTCAAAAAATAATCTGTTAATGAGTATTATTTCTTAAAAGAAAATTATTGATCATTAGTTGTGAAACTCCTTTCTCGTTTTTGAAATTGGGTTTCATCAAAATATACAGATATTTGATGTAATAGATGACTTGACAAGACTTTATCAAGTGATTGACAGTATTTCTTAAGGTTTATAACAGCCAGTTCTTTGGATGAGTATTTTATTCTGTTTGATGGTTCTTGATGTTGTTTTATGGAAGAAGTAATTGGTTCATGGTGACTTCAAAAGCATATGATGAACATATTCTGATGGATTCAATAATTTTAAAATCGTAAAATTTGAATAATAAAATCATTAATTTTTATTTTTGCACATAACTATGTTTGTAGAACACTTTTCCTTAGAAAACTCAGAACCTGGTTCTTCCCTGTTCACTGTCCGAAGTTTGAACTTTTAGATTGAGTTTTAGACGGAAATAATTTGTTTAAAATTTATTAAATTAGTTTGAAAGCGAAATAGTGCTCAAGTAGTGGATAATCTTATTTATTATGAATGCGATAATTGGAATTATAAAGCTGTAAAGTCGTGGCCAATATGGCCAGTGCCCTTAAAAATGGCACGTAAAGCGCGACGGTAGTCCTTGGTTAGGGTTTTTCCGAGGTGCTCTCTTTTCTTGCGCTGTTGAAGATAGCATCTTGTTTGGATTAACTTTGCTCCAGTATATTTGGTTTTGCTGTGCTTATGTTTCTTGAGCAGGTTTCTTCTCATCTTCCACCACAACTTTCTTTGGTTTCATTTTATTTTAATATTTTTGTTTTTCCGCTGTCAGATTAGCTATTTCTTTGTTGATTTGGGTTGGTGTGGTTAATTTTTGACGAATTTGATTGAAATTAAGGCATGTCTATGGCTCCGAGAAATGGGTCTGTGTTGGATTGTGGTGAAACGGATGGGAGTTATGAGACTGATGGGGTTTCTGTTGATGTTGGTAATACTGATTATGTGAAGCCACTGATAAACTTCAGGTTTTATTCAGTCAACTTTATTTGATTTTCATGAAGGACATTATTGGGAATGAGTGTGTTAGGCCTATTCCGCCAATGCTTGGCGACGGGCGGTCTGTGGACTTGTTCAAACATTTTTGGGTTGTGAGGGAGAAGGGGGGTTATGAGTGGCTTTCTGATAACGGGTTGTGGGGTTTCGTGGCAGAGAAATGTAGGTTGGATGTTGGTGTGAAGACATGTCTAAAATTGATTTACTTCAAGTATTTGCATCAGTTGGGTCAGTGGTTAATTGGGATTTTACGGAATGGGAGTTTGGATAAGGGGAATGGTGAATGTCATGAGAAGCTGGATTCGTTGTTGGAGTGGTTGGGGACAGAATTTGAGGATTGATCCAAAAAGGTATTCTCTATGGCATTTAAGAGCATTTAGGCTCTTCATGAAGTTGAGTGCATTTAGAATCTAAATACACTCGTTTTCAAGCTAAGGCTATTGAGACTCAAGCTCTAAACAGTAGATCAAAAAAGAGGACTAGATCCACACAAAGAAACATTGGTCAATGGACCATCTCAGATCTCTCACGCAAATCCTTCTCTTCAAATGAAACTCCAAGGAAATTATTAATATACCGAAAGTTTGTGTGGCGTGATGACAACTCGCATTAAGCTCACTCTCAAAGTGTGGTTTTCCGAATTCTCCTACTGCTATCACAGTTACAAAATTTAATAAACCAGACTTAAGGTTCACCATAACAGAGATCATGCCAACCACCACATGTTCCCAATCTCTGAGAGAAAGTCAATCTCAAATCCACTTAGCCGGCTCTGTTTTCCTAAAGTACTAAATACTAGCGGCAAGCGCTGTCAGAGCCTTAGGCCTGGCGCAAGCCCTAGGCCGGCCTAAGGCTCTCAGGCCTAGGCCCTAGGCCCCCAGGCTCTAAGGCCTAAGCCCTAGGAGCCTTAGGCCTGGCCTAGGTAAGTGAAGCTCTAGAGCCACAAGGCAGCGGCCTTGAAGCCTCAGGCCAGGCAAGGCCCTAGGCCACTGGGACCTTGAGATCCTAGGCCTAGGCCATGGGCCCAGGCCCATGACCTAAGGCCAGGCCTGAGACCCCCGGGCCTAGATCCTGGCCTGCCTGAATGAAACCTAGAAATGAAGTAAGACCCGAGCACAAAACCCCAGCCTTTTGAGCCCTAGAAACCTTAGGCAGAAACCACTAAACCCCAGACCCCAGGCCTAAACCTAAACCACAGACCAACCTAAGCTACAAACCTAAAACCCAAAACCTAAACCTAAAACCAAATCCAAAACCCAAAATCCACGAACCCCGAACCCCAGACTGAGCCACAAAAACCTAAGCCACTAAAACCACAAAACCCCGAGCCACCACAAAACTTAAAACCTGACCACAAAACCTTAAAACCCAAAACCCAAAACCTAAAACCTCAAGACCCTAAAACCTTAAACCCTAAACCCTAAATCCTAAAACCCTAAACCCTTAACCCCTAAAACCTTAAACCCCTAAACCCTAAACCCTAAACCCTAAACCCTAAACCCCAAAGTTTTCTATTTTAAGCTATGTGAATAACAGTCAAGATGTGAGACTCTTACTCTAACATCCATCTAATCTAGTAATATTTTGCTTTCTTTTGTTTTCTTTTTTAAAGGAGAGAGTTAATACAATGGGTCAAAGTTAATTGTTTACTCTAATTAGTGAGGATAATTTGAAATGTCGTATTTTTATATTTTAGAAGGTGATTGTTTTCTTTATGATAAAGTTGATGTGATAAAGTTGGTGGTAGCAACACATTGTGAAATGATTCATTGGCTAAACAAGGTGATTGAATATAACATCCATGAATATAGTTTAAATGGTAAGGATAATGACCTCTCATATTATTTAATTCATTTGCAGGACCATTTTATGCGAATCGATTATGTATGTTTCAGCATTAAGTGATATGTTATTCTGATGGAAAAATATTGAGGAATGAAGCAGATGTCGAATATGGGGAGAAAAGCTATTGTGCCTTTGGATGTCTTAGGTTGAATCTGGCGTTTGAGCGATTGATTATTGATATGATATACTTTCGAGGACAACCGTTGATGAACAAAAGTTCAAATTAGTCCTCGATTGTAGTATCATAAAAGTGGAAATAGGTTCCAGCATTTTCAATATGGGATGGCGGTAGTGTGTACCAAATGTTGAACATGGTTAACCTGACTAGCATTGAGAAATTGAATTGTATATTGAAGTTGTTAGAGTCGAGCCCGCAAGTGAATCAATTTGTGGTGTGATATAGATTTATTAGTTCGCGACAATTATAATGTTGCTTAGGGTGACTATGGTTGTGGGCTGTGCGGTGCAATGCAGGATACGCGGAGAGTATATGGAGATGATGAAGACTACGCTTATGAAGAAGCTAATGATGAATCTGATGAAGATGTTGATGATGAATCTGATGAAGATGTTGATGATGAATATAATGGACATGTATCATCCTTAGTAATTTTAACCAAGTTTTGGAGAATGAGCAAAGGATATATGTCTCTGCGCATGCACCATCGTGTGATGTATCAAATAACCCGGTCAAAGGACATTAGATGGAGTCATCCTTGTTCATTATCACTTTACCGCAAACCTCGATTTGAGCGTGAAAACTTAGGTAATGCTATTTCAAGTGCGTGGACTCCTTAGGTGCAACATAGTAGGTTATTCGAGTGAAGAATTTGTAGTTGGTCAAGTTTTTAATTCTAAATTCGAGTTGCAAGAGGCTGCAAAGATTTACTCAATTAAAGCACACCAAGAGTTTGTTGTTGTTCTTGTCCCGCCGAAAAAATTAGCCGTTTTAAGATGTAGAAGGCGGAAGAATATCGATAATACATGGAAGGCTTTGTGCCATGGTTGTGAAAGATACTTGCTTATTTGTTATCAACAAATAAAAAAGGCCGCATACTTGTGTCAATCCTTGCTTGAACTGAGACCATCATCAATTGGACTCAAATGTGCTTGTTGCTCATATAAAGGCAATCATTAAGGCACAATTCACATTGACTAAGGTTGCTATTCAAGAAAGTGTGATAGAGAAATGGGGATATGAAATATCATACAATGGGTGACGATTTGTGTTATATTTGACAGACATCCAAGTATTATGGCAGCAATGATCGATCCCCATCTTGGTTGGGTTGCACCATCGCTATCACGAGTTGCATCGTCATGTTCTGACGATTTTATGACGATTCGAAAGATAAACTCTTGAAGAATTTGGTATCTTGGTAGCTGAGTAGTCTGAGTGCAAATTCAATAAGCATATGACTACAATTAGGAGAAATTAATTACGAGCAAAGCAATGGTTAGAATGATCCTTTTCAGTTATGGGCACTTTCACATGATAGAGGTCGAAGATATGAGATAATGACAACCAACATGTCGAAGGTATTTAAAAGTGTTCTTAAAGGAGCTCGTAGCTTACCATTCATTGCATTAGTATAGTTGACTTCTTACGCCTTAACGGTTACTTTGTTGCAAGAAGGGAACAAGCTGCTAATAGATTGGCATCTGATGAGCAGTTCACTCCATATGTTGATGCTTAGATTCAAGGTCGTGTTGTTAAGGTTGGTTCGATGAAAATTGTTCTTTACGATCACATATAGGGTCGATTTCATGTCAAGTCAAGGAGTTGTTGAACGCATCGCCTTAACTTACATGACAAAAAATGCTCCTGTGGAAAGACACTGATGTATGGATTTCCATGTAGCCATATTATAGCAGCATGTCAGCATCGATGTGTTGATTTTCGGTTATTTGTGCAAGGCTACTACACTACGCAGTCGTACTATGATACATTGGCAAGCTTGTTTCATCCAATATTCAATGAAGATGAGTGACCTCTTTATGATGGTCCTATAATTGTACCACACGAGTCAATGAAGCATAGAGCGTGGGCGTCCTAAATCAACCAGTTTGCATAATAGGAAATGGACGTTAGGAGGAAAACTCTTATTACATGTGGGTTGTGCAAGCAATAAGTCCTGTCAGCGGTCTTGTAAGAATATAAATCCAAGTTGATAAATGTACGTATGCGAATGCGAATGTAGTTGCTTTGTATAACACTTATGTACCAATGTGTATTTCTTGGATTATGAAATACTTGTGTACCTTATTTAAGTAAATGAGACATCAATCATATATGTGTCTATTTTAATTTATTGCCGATGTAATTAGTACTTGCATTAATTATGTTGATCTCTCCAATGTGTTTTATTAATATTTATACTGCCTTTCAGACATCTAGGTTATAGATATGGTGTTCAGAGGGCTTCATGGATCCTTTGGATCCATCTATGTTGGTATTGCAAGACAAACACAGGTCGCACTTAGTTGATACAACATGTATGTATTTTATTACTTATCAAATAATATTTACAGATGTAACATGTAATTTATATATAATCAATTATAAATTTTGTTTCTTCGTTGCTTGTAGTTTAGTATCCTACCGCCTTGTGGATGAAAGCCTTCATGCGTATGTGGATGATGGATATATGCATTCGTCCATACATGATCCGCGCGGGATTTTATGGTGTATACCACATGGGCCGCATCATGATCGATTGACCACTTATCACTTGTCTCGTTGAGAGATGACGGCTCGAGACACACACGTTTCATGTGCCCGTCGGAGAGATGATGATCACGTTACAAGATGTTGCTATCATCATGGCCTCGGGTATCGATGGACCCGATAGTCAGCAGGACATGTATTGCTCGATGTGGTGGAGTTGTCTTGAGGCGCTCGGTGTCGCCCCACCGATGCTCGAGAGGATCATTATCTCATCCCGGTGGATTTATGTGACCCGTTATCCACCTCGACACGATGCAGATGAGGTCACTTTAGAGCGGAGTGCGTGTGGTTTCATCTTAGCGCTGATGGGATCCTTCTTGTTTGCGGACAAGAAGGGAGTGCATGTTCATTTATGCTTTCTCCCACTACTAAGAGATTTGACATATACTGCGACTTATAGTTGGGGTGGTGCAGTACTAAGACATACATATCGCTAGTTATGCCGAGCCAGCTTGGATCGTAGACGCGATATTAGAGGTTGTATTACACTGATACATGTATGTAATATCTATTTAATTACATACACATTCATATACAACCTTGCATCGTTAGGTTAACTACTTTACGTTTATTTTATATTCAGCTATGGTCTTGGGAGAGACTTCACTTAGGGTGACCCGATTTTGGATTATTACCAGTATATCCAACACCACCAGTCCCTCATGCCTTACATGATGACGATGTCATCGATGGAGACCTAGCTGAGGCCCTCGACGATGGATTACCAGTTGAGCCTACCGTTGAGCTAGAGCTAGAGCCAGAGCCAACTCTTCCATTGGGGTGTAGGTGGAGAGTACCTTTGACACGGGTACATAACCCATACGGTGTACTCCTTCTATATCGAGATCAGTTGGATGCACAAACTCTTGATCAAGTAAAAATATATGTAAAATTATATGGTTCTATAGTAATTTCATTCATATTCACATAAAAGTTTTTGACGTCAAGTGTAAATGTGTAGGTCTTATGGCAGCCATATGTTAGAGAGTTGGTTGACCCGGCTTTGGTCTCTGCTTAAGCGGTTGGAGATTTAAGCGGACGATGTCACCGCTTATATGTTTCAAGGCGGTGAGTGGCATCGTCGAGGCGGAGTCTTACGCCGGTTGGAAGGCTACACCCGAAGATACCTCATCTTACTCTTATGACCAGCATTTCGTAGAGTGGATGCGCGTGCATGCTCCATACATTTGCACTTATGGGATAAACAGAAGGTAGGATCATCACTACCGCATGGTGGGTATGATGGACTTCCATGATCCATGCTCTCACGTGGTATCGTCGTATTACACGATGTTTTATGACATCACCACTCCATAGGGATGATATGAGGTTATACTACAATCAATTTACTACTCGGGTTTTGGTAAGTTAGAGTCTTTGTGTTTTAAGTGTTTTCGAATTTGAATAAATAGATTATGTATTTATAATTCTTTGGTTAGTTCATTAGATCTTTGCATAAAGTGACATGATGAGGCTGTAGTATGCTCTACTTGCAGGTTTGGTGTACGACTTGCATCATATTGCTAGATCAGTGTTACACCATATCAAAGAAGAGCATCGCATCGCCGGTTACGATCAGGAGACATCTACATCACATGGATATGCATTAGACCTCCGATTAATCATCCGTTTCAGAATGCGTATCATCCGTCGAGTGGGGAGAGGGAGGATTGATCGGCCCGAGTCATGGTTGAGATGGTAGCCCCACACCCTAACGCATCGCGCCAGTACATGCAACTACGCATCTTTCTGTATCAGGTGTCGTTAGGGCCCGGCGCCATGCTGATGGAGTATCACCTTATCATCCACCCTTTATCATCCTACATTCTTGCTCCCATCGTTGACACATCTTGACGTATTAGAGTTGGGTGCCTTCGGTGGAGTGACCTCGTCCTCGCGTATGCGTCGATCTTACGTCCGTCGGCTCCTCGGCTCCATCAACTCCTTGCGACTCTCAATTCAATTAAGCTCAGTTTGAGATTACGAGGCCAATAAATCAGTAGGCGTAGTAATGATACAGGCGAATCTAGGAAGGAAATATAAAGGCGTCGTCTTGTGGAATTCGTTGATATATGTTGATATTTTTATATATTGATATTTGTATACAATGTTTTTATATATTTATATGATTTGGTTTATACATGGAGGTCATAATTGGCTAGTGTTCCTTGGCTAGTGTGGTGTCTATTATGATTATTTGATAATCGAGAAGTGGTGTCTTTCTTAGAGATCTTAGTTTATGGTCTTTGTGTTTTTGTTTTGCTTTTGTATAGGTGGCAGGAAGCTGTTTGTATAAATCCACGTAATACTCTCTTTTGGGGTTGCTTTGTCCAGCTATTCATTGAAACTCCCTTTGTATCAAAAAAAAAAAAAAAAAAATGTGGGCTCCGTGACAGTTACAGGCAACATGTTGTTTCTTTTGTTTTTCGTAAATCTCATGTGGTAGTCCATTTCAAAAGAAAAATGGGGCTCTCTTTTGAAATTTAATTCACTAAAAATGTTAATGAAGCCGATGGGATAAAGTTATTAATCAAATCAAATGAGAATCAAGTGATCAGATTTTTAACTTCAGTGATGCTTTAATTTTGGCATATGCAAGGAATGATTTCCTGCAAGTATTTCGGTTTAAAACTCCAATTCTTACCCTTGACTTTTACTAACTGGATTGTGATTCATGGCGAGGCTTAGAAAAGCTAAGAGATATTCGCCTTCCTTCATGGAAATTTGCAGGACATAGCATATTCTAATTCATTTTATTTTTATTTTAAATTAAAAAAACCTTAAATATGGAGAATGATTACAAAATAGTCTAATTTTAACCAAACACTTATTAGAGAGCGAATTTTATTTGATCTATTGCAAATAAATTCAACTCACCATTAGTATTACAAACAAATACAATTACGAATTATATAATTGAAAAATGTATTAATATTATAAATTCAAAATTTTAGTTATCAAATTTCTCTAAAGATTTTAAAAATATTATTATGGATATTTATCAATCACCTTTACAAAATTTTACAAAATTAGAAAGAAATATTAAATAATCGAATGTGTGATTTTCGCATGAGCAAATAAATGCTGAGTCATTATATCTTGTCGATAAGTTAATATTCACATCAAACAGCTTATAGTAGTCTAGTTGAAAATTATACCCAACTTTTTATCTTTAGTACTCAAAATATGTAATAAAATTTATATAGGTTATTAATCCAAAGCATGAAGAATGGTATCAAATATAAACAATTGGAACAAAATTTGAAATTTAAGCCCAATTGTCATTGTCCATGACAGCGACATTTGAACATTTGCCCAATTGTCGTTGTCATGAACAACGTCATTTGAGAATTTCATTTTCAATTGCCGTTGTCATGACAATGACATTTGAACATTTTTTGTCTAATTGACACTGTTATGAATAATGTCATTTAAGAATTTCATTTCCAATTACCGCTATTATGGACAATGACATTATATACTACTTTGATAATTATTTTAGCTTTCAAACTAGTTTAATAAATTTTTTTTTCAAACAAATTATTTCCTTCTAAAACTCTTATAAACCATAGGCAATTTAATAATTGGCAATATTCTAATTCGTTTGTTTTTATAAAATACTAAAAAATAAATTTTAAGTGTATGGTTTTACTTTTTAGAGGGCGAAAATAAAATGACTCGGTTAGAGTAGAAATCAACGGTTGAAAATAATTCAATCACATAAAAGAATTGACTACACTACAGTAGGGGGAAATGAGTGGAGTGGATTAAGTGGAGGAGTCTCACCACTCTTACTCTCTCCGCCTCGAATCCAATATCCCTGATTTTTCTATCGAATATCCTTCTCCACACAAAAACACTTCCATGGCTTCCATCGTCGGAGCCCCATCCACTTCATCCAAATCCCTATTCACATCACATTCACTTTCACTTTCACTTTCAAACCCTAAACCCACCTCCCTTGTTCACAAAACTCGAACCCTAGTCACCAAATCTAACCCCTCTTTCGCTTCCTCTTTCACCACTGCCTCCTCCATTTTCCGATACTCAGTTCTTTCTTCTCCGTCCACTGGAGCTTCTCCGTTTCGGCACCGCTCACTCACTGTCCACGCCGCCAGAGGGAAGTTCGAGCGCAAGAAGCCGCACGTGAACATTGGAACCATCGGCCATGTCGATCACGGCAAGACCACTCTCACGGCGGCACTCACCATGGCGCTGGCATCCATGGGGAACAGTGCCCCCAAGAAGTACGACGAGATTGACGCGGCGCCGGAGGAACGGGCGCGTGGAATCACCATCAACACCGCTACGGTGGAGTACGAGACGGAGAGTCGGCATTACGCTCACGTGGATTGCCCCGGCCATGCTGACTATGTCAAGAACATGATCACCGGCGCGGCTCAGATGGACGGCGCCATTCTAGTTGTATCTGGCGCCGATGGGCCGATGCCGCAGACCAAAGAGCATATTCTTCTTGCCAAGCAGGTTGGAGTGCCCAATATGGTTGTTTTCCTCAATAAGCAAGACCAGGTTGATGATGAAGAGCTTCTTCAGTTGGTTGAATTGGAGGTTCGAGATCTCCTCTCTTCCTATGAATTTCCTGGAGACGATATTCCCATTATATCCGGTTCAGCATTGCTAGCCCTAGAGGCGTTGATGGCAAACGCTAGCATAAAGAGAGGAGAGAATGAATGGGTGGATAAAATCTATGAATTGATGGATGCTGTTGATAGTTACATTCCAATTCCACAGCGCCAGATCGATTTGCCCTTCCTTCTTGCTGTTGAAGATGTGTTTTCCATCACCGGTCGTGGGACTGTGGCAACAGGTCGTGTAGAAAGGGGTTCAATTAAGGTTGGGGATACTGTTGATCTTGTCGGATTGAGAGAGACTCGGACCACTACTGTTACGGGAGTGGAGATGTTTCAGAAAATTCTAGATGAGGCCCTTGCTGGTGACAACGTGGGGCTTTTGCTTAGGGGTATTCAGAAGGCTGATATCCAGAGGGGGATGGTCCTGGCAAAGCCTGGAACTATTACTCCACACACTAAGTTCTCTGCCATTGTTTATATTTTGAAGAAGGAGGAGGGTGGGAGGCATTCTCCCTTTTTTGCAGGTTATAGGCCACAATTCTACATGAGGACTACTGATGTCACAGGCAAGGTTGCCCAAATCATGAATGATAAGGATGAAGAGTCAAAGATGGTCATGCCGGGAGACCGTGTAAAGATGGTTGTGGAGCTTATAATGCCTGTGGCTTGCGAACAAGGAATGAGATTTGCTATTAGAGAAGGCGGGAAAACTGTGGGTGCTGGTGTAATCCAGTCCATTATTGAATGATCTTGGAGTGCATTTCATGTTTTTTCATGTCTGGCACCTGGTGAGTGAAACTACCTCCATGTTCATTTAGCTAGATTTTAAGTTTAGGCAGCGTGAAAATGTTAACAGAAAACCTCCATGTATTGTTTTCTTGTCTGCTTTTATTTTATTTTGATGATAACATTTCAGAATCTTTTATGTAATTCTACAAGCATAAAAATTTGGCCTTAGTTTTTTGGGAAGCCCCAAATTCTATTACAGCCAACTCTACAACCATGGTTTGGGAGTGTTTTGAAAGGAAGAAGGTTTAGGAAGAAAGATTGCTGTTTGAGTTGAGAGTATATTTTTGAGAGGCTAGCTTGCAAAAGATCACAAAAAACAAGGTTCTCTGAAACTTTTCCAGTGTGAAAGGTCGATTTATAAGTCAACTGTCGCATGGAAGAGATGTAAGGCTAATTTTCTTGTAGCATCAGCAGAAAAAAAGCAGGAAAACTTTACTTATCTAAAAGAGATAGAAGGCCAATTTTATTCTTGTTTACTTTCCCAGTTGTCAAATATTTTGCCTTGTTATTCTATATAGCAATCTATGTGGTTCTCTTTGTAAATGCTCTCCACAATTAACTGGAATACTTCAATATGATCTTGTGAAAGGATGCTTTTTCCAAAACCTTATCTTTCAAATTTGTGAGACTGGCGTGCTTTCAATTGTTTTTCTTTATGTGCATGTGAGACATAGGTCCAGGATTGCTCTTAAAGATGACTTCTCTTCTGTTTTCAGCAAAATTCCTTGGAGGATTCTTCCTTTCTTTTCTTGTTGTGAATGGGAAAACAAAAGTTTTATTTATGCAACAAAACGATGGTGAATTACTTAATAATGATGATGCCTATCCAAAAAAAAAAAATGATGGTGAATTACTTAATAATGATGATGATTATGATTAATAGGACTATCATATTCATTATTTTATCGGTGATGACGATTCTGACTTAATGATTGCAATGTGGGTTATGATAATGATCATGAATGATAATGATCATGAATGATAAAGTTGGTGGACATCAACCATAAAAATGGCGAGACATTAAAGTTACTTAAGTTGAAAGTATTATGAGTCAAGACTCTTAGCCATGATCATATGACCATGTTGGTAATGGTTTATCCTCTGTGATACTGATGTCCATGATGGTCATGGACTTGTGGTGTGGTGCTTACCTTATTATTTGGATGCCAATAATGATTTGGTGATCTTGATAATGTGATAGCATTTTGGATAATGAATTAAATAGTTTATGATGTTAGGGTTGGTTGTGATCTTGTGAATATGCATAGAATGTTTGTCATCGTATGATGTATGACAGCCTAGCTTTCCAGCCAACTCTCTGAATTTTTATGGAGGTAATTCACTAGTTATATTTGATTTTCCTTTTTTCCTCTTCTTGATCAGCCTTTGAATCCTTGGCCTCGTTTAGTTTTTATGGAGGTAATTTACTTATCTTTGATTTTCTTTTTTCCTCTTCTTGATCAGCCTTTGAATCCTTGACCTCATAGAAATGAGGCCTTTGATATCTATACCCAATAGTAATAGTAAAAGAAACAACTGAAAGGCCGGTTGGGCTACAAGTGAATGGCAAACTATATTTCTATTTTCGTTCACAAGTAGTTGTGACAAGGCTCAGTTTATCCCTGAACCAAAACTATGATGGCCAATGCAGTTAAAGAGGGATTTTAGTTTTATTTGGCGCAAAAGGGAGACAATTTATGATCAATGTGTGCTAATCAACTTGAAGGAAAAATTTCATTAGATGGGTATGATTCATACACAAAAAGGATGTTGCATGTCAAGAAACATACAATAAAATAAATATAGCTTCAATGAAGAGATTGCAAAGCATGGATTCCAAGATAAGAAAGTAGAGAATGATTAGTAAATGTGACTAGGGAACGTTGAGGTAACTCACAGGCCTCATGAGTCATGAGTTGAAGATTAGGATGCTCTTGGCCTTCAGAAACTGAACTGGAAGACTTCACTATTGGAGGATCTAAATGACGGTTTCTGGGTGTCAGGAGCATGCCACTCAAACCTTTCTTTTAGGTTTTCCGAATTGATGTTGGCCTTTTGGTTTTTGGATGCACAGTTTAAGCACACTGACAGAGAAGAAAGATAAGTCAATGACCTTTTTAATTTTGCTAAATTGGTTTCAGGTTGTCATTTTTGTTCTTGTGTGAAATAGTTGGAGTTGGAAGAGAGGATGATGATACGGCACAGTTACTGGCCTTTAGGTTTGCTGAGGTTGGCATTTTGGTTCTTGTAGAAGCAGTTGCAGTACTGAGGGGAGCAGAAGGAAGCAATTTGCCACAACATGCATTCTTATTGATCATGCTGAACTAATGGTATCCATATCATACCATTAGCCTTGGTGTAAGCATTTGTTAGTATGCTTGTAGATGATATTTTTCTTATGCATCAGATGATTACTGGTTTTTTTTTTTTTGAAAGCTAATCACTTTTTAATACATTGTAGCAAACTGTCCCTAATGGGACTCATACCCCTCCCTGCCTAATGTTCTGCCTTTAAACGTTGAACGTTCTAACTAGTTGAACTAGGCATGTGGACCAGATGAGCACTTGTTTAAGGTCGCAAAAGAAGATTCAAGGTAATATATTTGTAAAACCTTGGATGGTTGAAATTCAGCTAAACCAAAAAACATCAAGGAAATTAATCCTGTAGTTTTATCTTAAACAAGGGTACATGTGGGTGTATATTCAGACAGGTTGTGTGGCTTGTGACATGCATGGGACTAGCTTGTGGAAGGAAATTAGCTCGGTTTTTTCCAGAACGCGGTCTTTCCCTTGGGGGACGGAAGGATGATCAACTTTTGGAATGATGTTTGGTGCGAAGAGGAGGTGTTGTGTTATAGTTTTCCCTCTCTTTTTAATTTGGCTTTGAATAAAGAAGCCAAGGTTGCGGACATTTGGGATAGTGGCGAGGGGGCTGGGTGTTGGTCCCCAACCTTTCTTATGACTACTCATCGACTGGGAGATTGAAGAGATGGTAAGATTCCTACAAACTCTTCACGATCAAAATTTATGTCCCACGGGTGAGGATAAGCTTTTGTTGAACGATGTTAAGGAAAAAGGGTTCTCAATTAAGATCATGTATAAAGGTTTTGATATCTCTCTTGCCTTTGATTTCCCCTACTGCTTGGTTTGGAATCTAGTTGTTCCCCAAAAAATTGGAGTCTTTGCTTAGGAAGCTGTTTGGGGTAAAGTCTTTCGCGTTGGATCGAACTAAGCGTGTGGAATGGCTTTTGCAAATAGATGTTTTATGTGCGAAGAGGAAGGGGATATAGGCAGCAATGATTGCATTCTTAAAAAGTGTTAAAATGTTGTGGGATCTTTTTTTGTCAATTGTCGGGATTTGTTAGGTTTTCTCGCAATCAGTCCTTCACACCCTTGTAGCTTGGCAAGGAATCGCTGTGGGTAAAAAGCGTAAAAAATTTTGGATAACAACCCCATTGTGCCTGTTTTAGATATAAAGTGCTTATTTAAGTAGGTTAGTGTTCGAGCAGTCTTTCTCTTTAAATGATTAGTACGCTGTTTAATTTATGGGCAAATTTATCTGTATAGTGTTGGTAATACAAATTCTGTTTTGGATTTCTTCACATGGTTGAGGAGTAGGTAGGGTTTTTGGGTTTGTTTTCTATATGTTTTTTTTTTTTTTTTTTGATCGGTAAAAAACAAAATTTATATAGATGTAAAAAAGAGCACAAAGTTTTCTATATGTTTTTGTTTTGGCTCCCTTTTGTTCACGACCCGTGTACGCTTGAGATCTTTTCCTATCTTTATAATATTTGGTTTTTACTGATAAAAAAAAAGGTCAATTAGGAAGGCTGTGCTGAAGTTTTCAAAATTCAAGGACTAACTTTTGTTTTGGTCGGACCCAAACCTTATTTCTCTTTTGATGATTTCAACCATGATCATACATAGAATACAGTTTGTGAATGGTGTTCTCTGCAATTTGGTCTTATAAGTGTTAATTTGGTGTTCATATTTTTTCAAAACACAAAAAATGGGAACCAAACAAATTATTAGTCTTATTCGTGTTTTTCAAAATGAAAAACAGTTTTCAAGAATAGGAATCAACCAGGCTCTTACATTCCATGAGTGACCGGCAATGGGAGAGGAGAGAGGTTTGTTACATCTTTTTTCTGTTTTGGATATTGGCATATATATATATATATATATTTGTTAATTGGATGTCTACATACATTAGTGTGGTTATGGCCTTTTAATGTAAGATAGGGAAACATTATCGAAGGTGAGATGGTTGGAGTCCTAGTAATGTTATTGTATTATGTGGTAGAACTTTATCCTTTAATTTAAAGGGTGGTATGATTTAAAGGTATTTTTCGTGTGTTCATAAACTCATTCAAGACATTGCATGGTCTGTCAAAAAAACTGTAAGATAGGAAAACATCATGCCTTTTTTCCTTTCCCCTCTTTTCTTATTTTTGTTTTTTAGCAATAAAGTCCGGCGATTATTTTTGTACTTTAGCAATAAAGTCCGGCGATTATTTCCTTACCCTGTTTTGATTTGAATGCTTTCTATATCTTTGGGCACTTAATTTTAAATTTTATATAAATATTAAATAGGTTACATAATTTTTTCTATTCTTTTAACAATAAAAAACAAAAATATATTTAGCAGTCGCATGATAACACGCCAAGTAAAATTTCCTTTTATGATTTCTATACAATTGATGAGTTTCAATCTCCCAATTTAAGTTCCATATAAAAATTTTCAGAAAGAAAAGAATTTGAATACTTCGAGATTTTTCAAAAATTTAAAATTTGACATAAAAAGGAAAAATATGTTTCTAAGTATTTGGATGTATATTCTATCTTCACTTTTTTTACTAAGTAGAAAATGGTATACCAAAAGTGAAAAATCTTTCTTACGATCATAAAATCGTTTAATCAATATATTATTAAAAATTTACTTTCGCATATTCTAAAAATTCAGTGACACCTATGTTTACTTTTAAGAATGCAATTGATATTGATAAAATAAAAAAAACTAATAGAAATTCGGGTGAGGTGCCCATGTTATGCACATGCTGATTCCTTTCATGGCGATCAATGATCAAACATTATGATCCTTGTGACATGTGACATGCTTGGGCAATGGATAGTGAATTGTCCGACATTGAACCCTTAATTATTCGATTAGCGAACCAATGATTAGCAGCCTCTGTGTAGTGCACGCCATCCCAGCTTATGTATGATGAAGGATTTTTACAGGAATCACCATAAACTTCAGAATCATTCACACTTGCCTTCTCCCCGCAATGAACATCAACTCCATTCACCCTTTTCCCGCAGCATTTTTCCGGTGGTTCAATGAATCCTGTTGAGAAAAGTTACCCAAAATAAATAAATATATATATGTATGGGTACATAAATAGTTGTTGTGTGTGTGTACTGATAGTTAGTTTTGATGATGATGATCAGATTCATCACCTTGTTTTTTTGCATCACGTATTAGTTCATATTTTGCTGCATAGATGTCCACGTATGTTAGTGAGGCGTGCGGGAGGTCTGCCCTTAGTTTGATCACTGCTTTCTTGAGCTGCTTATTGAATTCCATGGCTATTCTGTTCGAGTACTTGAGACACCCACAGTTGTCCAGCGTGCCTGGTGGATTTGGGGCGTATAATATCGATACTGGCATGCAACCGAAGGGGCCTGTGTTGTGTATCCAGAATGTTCTTCCTCCTTGTTCATACAGATGCTGTCATTTCATTCAACCAAAATGAATAATATACTGTTGTTATGTATAGAAGTAAACATATCTATGTATAGAGAAAAAGGGAAGGGGTAAATGCCTATAGTGAAGATGCCTAGCTAGAGTTAACACAAATACTTTTCTGGGTGATTTATTTGAAACATGAATTTTGGAAATCTAACCCATGTTAAATCTACGTGCATTTTTCTTTGTTTTTCTCCCATTTTTCATCAGGATTTGTTGCAAGGAAAACAACACTCATACATGGAAGGAAGGAAGTGGCAGGGGAAACTTACTTGGACTGCTGCACTTAACTTGTTCACCAATTCCGGGATATATGTTGCTTGGAGTTCTTCTTCCGGCTTTGAAAGACCAAAAGAGATGTCATTCTGCCCAATGTCAAGTATATAAAGAGCCTTCGAGAAGTCCTCTGGCCTCGGCAGTTTCCTTCTCCGGGAAGCTAACTTGGCTGGAGAAGATTATCACAAACAAATCATTATAATCCATTTGCTTTTGAATGACTACTTAATTTTTTGGAGTGATCAAATACTTTACCGTGATTGTACAGAGAGTTAGTCCGGGCTTTGAATTGATCGAAATGACAGTGAACGTCCAGTGAACGGACTAGCATAGACTCAAACACCGTCTTGTTGGGCCTCAAAATGGTCGCTCCTCCGGTGGCAAAATTCGCACCCTGCCGGAAACTGACTCCAAATTTTCCGCCAATCGAATCCAGATAAGCATTCAGGTACGGCAGTTTCAGATGCTCAGCTGCAGAAAGAACAACAAATCGATGATGATTTGTTACCTATGAAATATTAAACATTAGCTCAAATGCTGATTGAATTTACAATTTACAGTCAAGTTACCAATGAAGTCCACCATGAGCCGCCCATCACTCGACCTTCCTGCTGCCTCATGGAAGAAGCTTTCACCAAATGGCCATACCATCTGATAAAATGCTGCCGACATTCCGCGGTATCAGGTTTAAATCGCCGAAGTTGTAGATAGCCGGAGAAAATGGCGCTGGGTAGACGAAGACTCAATAGGCTCCACCCAACACCCACCATACCAAAATCCCAACTGAAAACACCCTTAATGCCTCCATTCTCATCTTCAAAAACACCTGCAAAAGCTTATTGATTTATGAATAAAGATCTATCAATCTTCATGAACTTAAATGGCTTTAAGGAAAAAAAAACAAACAAACAAGTCCTAGTCCTTCTCTTTTGCAGGCTTCAGGAAAATCATTTGCAGTGCTCTGACTCATGCGTTTAGTTATTATTATCTTCTTCCAGAAGAGGTAAAATATTAAAATCTGTATACGAATTTTAATTTCAAAAAACATATTCATGGTATCAAAATTAGATTCTATCTAATCTAATGTCCTTTTTTTCAAAAATAATTTTTAAGGTTACAGGGTATGTGGGGCCTGGCAGTAGGCAGTGGGCATTATTGTCTAACAAGCAGGTATTATTGTTGAGTACTTTTTGAAAATTAAATAAGTATTTTCAAAGTTTTCAGTCAAACAAAGAGACCCTTGTGCTATGGATCCGGCCAACATAATAATATTAAAAAAAAAATGACGGAATTTAAGTTTAAATTAATGCAGAATATAACTGTATTTAACTCAAATAATTAATAACTAGTGCCCAAATCAATTTTTTATTCTTTTCTTTTCTCAATCAAAATCATGCCCTCTCAATCTTTGTTTTCATGCAAAGAATGGAAAAGAATAAAATAATGAAAACGTTCGAGTGGATTTTTCAAGCACTTTGTAGATAGCTAGCACAGCTACTACATTGTTTGAAAAAGGATTATGCTTTCACATTAGGGTTTGGAAGGATGAAAAATAGTTTATCTTCTCTTTCTTAATTAAAAAAAAATCATTTAAAAGGAACTTTATTAACTCATAAAACGTGACTCAAATGAAAAATATAGAACGGTTACTTGTGAGGCTCATATTAAAGCAGGCATTTGTAGTGCGGAATTTTTCGAGTTAATGGATCGTCGGGGCGTGCGGTCACGATTGGCTACAACTGCAAAATAAATAAGAAGGCAGCGGTGGTGTTCGTCGTCCCTCCAAATGGCAAAGTTGGCTTTTACAGAGGCGGCGTTGGAACTATAGTTATCTCTCATTCGAGAATGTAAATCTTATCATTTGGTGTGATTCTTTTCTCTTTTATGGAGGGAGAAATGGGATCCACTTTTCATGGAGAGTGGACGATTTCTTTCCATAAAGGTAGAGGAAGGTGGCTCTCATTTCGGGAAGGATGACTTGTTCTTCTTTTTGTATGGCAAGCTCTTGAAATGGGAGCACTGTGGGAACGCATTTCTATTCTATTTCGGCTACAGGCGGGGTGATTGGTTCTTGGGAGAACATATACTTATATCATGGAGAGCCGGTTGGCAGTTTCATTTGGATGAGTCGTTGATCAGGAAAGGAAGCATCGGGTGAGGCATCAGTTGGAGCATCGAGGAAAGGAGGCGTCCGGGATGAACGTCAGGGCACCCACGGCGGAGAGTCGCCCCGGCGTTCACGGGTATTCATTATCTGGGCGGATGGCTTTAGGGCACGATCCCGCCCGGGGCCTTAGGTGGAGCGATTAACAAGGGCAGGCGGGCCCATGGTACCGATGCCCCACTTTCTGTAGGGAGGAGTGATTGTCCACAGTCGGAAAAAAAGGAGCAACTTGAGCTGTCATATCATGGGGAATAGTAGACCCATCAATGTTGTTAATTTCAATGTAATTTGTAACTTTAGCGCATTAGATGCTATCTGATTTAGCGAGTTAATCCGAGACTGATGCTATAAAAGGCTAGAGGATGACGAGGTTCGTTGTTCTACTGGTTATTCATGTTCCTCTGGCAGAGAAGGATAATTGAGCGTTCTTTGAGACTTCGGAGTGGGGATTGCAGGGATGAGAAGGATGATTTAGTGATCGATTATTTGAGCGCTTTCAAGCATGGATCGAGGCGGAGGCGCATGGTTTGGGCGGGTCGGAGTGATGCAGGTGGTCTTTTGGGTGGTTCTAAAACTTGAATGGAATCCAGCGCCTGTGCAGATCTGCAAGGTCTCCCCGAGCTTCACTTCTTTGGCCATCTCAAATGCTTTTCCTCTTTCTTGGCCTGTGGCTTCTTTCTTAGTTCCGGCGGTGGATCAAGCTTTGTTTTTCTTTTTGCAATATTTCGGGTGTCTTATAAGTTTTGGATGTATTGTAGCTATGGTGCTTGGTAACAAGCATCGCTATGTAATGCCGAACACCTTTTTGGTGCAATTAATAAAATCGCAGTTCCTTGTCAACTTAGTGTCTTATTGCATTACGTATATGGCGTCAATTGGACATTCTACGCTGTTGGGGGCGGTTGAATCTTATCTCAAGCATTGCGGGCGTGGTGCTTAATTGCCAATGAAGGGCCCTTTGGCTGGCCCACAGCCGTCTACTTTGCCTAAGCGGCGCGGCGTGCGGGGTTGAAAATCAACTGGGCAGACGGTTAGTCATCGGTGCATTAAATGCGACTGTAGGCCCTAAGCGTTGATATATAGATAAGCATCATTAAGTCGTACTCTTTTTCCTTTCTTGTCTTTTTGGGTTTATCTGCTTTCCTCTTTGCGACCATACATTCTTGCGAATAATTTGATCTATTCTTGCATTTGATAGCGGGCCATTGTTCACGAGCACTCGCGCCTCCATTTCAGGTAATATCTTATTTGCCTTAGTAATGTTGGGCCAGTGGTGAGTGGTAGTTTTTAATTTGTAAGGAAACTGGAAGGGAGGAGGTGTGGTTTAAAACTTATTCGACTCGGGCGATCCTTGCCCGGGCTTGGGGTATGCCTTCGTACCAATTGGGTATATGGCTAGAGTCTAATATTCGTTTTCTCTTCTCCTTTTGATGCAGCGTAGAATGACGGTCGGGAACAAACTTCCATGAGTGGTCGCCGGGTATACAGGCGCCTTACAAGTAGCGTCATTTAGATACGGCGATGGAGGTTAATGAAGCTGCTGCGAGGGTGCTAGATAATATTGACCTCCAGTTGATGGAATGGACGGATGAGTCGACATTGGGTGGAGAACATAATGGTGTGTTTTAAGGAGCACCTCGCGGTCAGACTCACGCTTCTCGTGCAGTCGAAGCAATTTTGCATTTACCACAAGCCCGTCTTATCCACCCAGCGTCATTCGTATTTTGATCGAGTCTTTGCGTGTTGGTACTTTATACCCGACTCGGTCTCTCATTGGTGAAACTTTGTATAATTTATTTTATGAGGATAGGGTAGGGCGGCCGGATGTCTATGTCGGTTCTGAACCCCCGACTTCAGGTTGTTAACGGGCTCCCCGACTCACTTAAGACGGAGGCGAAAGGCGTGTTGCTAGTGAGGGAACCCTGGGATGAGTCCCCGGGCTCCCTCGGGCTTCCATTTAATATCAACTGGTCTCAGTCTTTCCCAGGTGTGTGGTCGGGTTAGACTTGGCCTGACAGCCTTTTCCCGGATATTTAGTGTGTTATGATGGACTAACCTTGGGTTGCTCATGTAGGAAGGAAGCTTAGCGAGTAGGATGGTGGCCCCAGGTGGAGAAGTGACCGATAAAGTGCTTTGCTATCGAGATTTCATTAGAGAGCGTCACTACAAGGTTCTCCTAACTCTAGATAATATATTTGCCGTGAGGCGCAACCCAGCCCCTTACACCCTCCCGGTCATTCCCCGATCGTTGCCTTCTGACATTGTGGAAAAGGAGCATTTTTTCATTGTTGACCTACGACGTCTGATTTCGAGCAGCGTTCGTCCCTCCGGCGACCTAGTAGTTGAGGCATCAAGTTGGGTGCAGGGTGTTGGAAGCGCATCAGGTTCGTCCACTTCCCCTAGTGAGGATTCCAGTTTTGCCCATCCTGTTCCGGTCGGGAGGCAGAGATGCCGATCTCAAACGACTCCCTTTGTTTGGCGAGGCGGATGCGCCCCGAGTGGTAGATTAAACGGAGAAAGGGCGGCCGGGCGGCCAGACAGCGCTGGAGTCAAGGGGAGGATTCGTTTCCTTGGGTTAGTCTTGGAACTGCAAGGTTTCAGGGATTTGGAGGGAGGAGGAACGAGGAGGAGGATGTGGAGCTAGGCGTTCACGGCGCCCACGTAAGAGGAGCGGTAGGCACGATTAGTGCCAAAGTGCTATTTTGGACCTATGTTAGATAGGTTTGAGTGCTTTTTGCGCACTAATCATATCATTTATACCAATTGAGTGTTTAAGTCTTCTTGGTTTCACTTATGTAGTTTAGAGGTTATTTTTTGGATTTGTTTGCGGTTTTCGTTTGGGTTTGGGCCTGGGATTATGGATGGATGCAAGGATGAGCCCGACAACAGTACATGACAAACAGAATCAGAGAGGAATGAAGGCAGATAGAAAAGTCAATCAGAGACAGAGATGTGATGAAAGATGACAGATGGAGGCCCAAACTTCTCAGATTAGAGGTGCTGCAGAGTTAAAATTCATAACCTGCTTGAAAATTATAATCTTAGCGAAATTCTTGATTCGCTAGACAGAATTTTCGTAGCACTATTCCTAGCGAAATTTTGCATTTTCGCTACTCACCAGAATTTCGCTAAGCTAGCGAAATTTAAGCTAGCAAATTACTTATACCTAAGCAAAATTCTTGATTTCACTATCTCTTAATTGATTTAAACTGCGAAATTTTAATGTGTGAGAATTTTCATTTGCCTATGACTAATAACATGCGAAATTCAACGCCTTGTCACACTTTTGTAATTAATAAACCGACTTCAATTTGGTGTGTGCTCCCTTGTCCCTAGAATTTAGCTAAAATGTTAGGCTTTATGGTATTTTCATAATTCGTTGGCTTTATATAAGCCCCCTCTCATTTTGTAACCTAAGCAACAAATTGAGAAGCAATTTTGTAAGTTTTATTTTGTAAATATCTTTCGTAGCTTTAGTTAGGGTTTTGCTTTCTCTCTTCTCTCTCATCTTTCTCTTTATTTTCTTGGGCACTTGAAACACCACTCTTGGGGATGACAACTCGAGATCTTAGGCTCGCCTCTTTCTTTGAAGAGGAAGAGTTAGGCAGTGGTGGGGCGTATGCGTGTTGTCTCTTGTGTTAAAAGTTCACAGATGCTTGTGTTTTATGACCTTTATCTTCTCAAAATATGGTTGAATGGCATTGAATGTTAGTGATTTGGCGATACTTACCATGCTTTGGGATCTGATGTATACTTATTTGCTAGATGCCTTGTGGTTTAGATGGTCTTTACGAGCCCGAAATGATGTTTAATGTTAGGGTTTCAAAGCAAAGGGGCCATAGATGCATGTTATCTGTGTTGACTCAAATAGGGTGATTTTAGGGTGAGGTTTGCTAGTTAAACATAGATCCGGTTGTGGCTTGGGTATAGGTTGCTTGTCATGAGGATAAAACCGAGGACACTTGTTTTGCCACTAAGTTACCCAGTTAGTGACTAAATCTTCAAAGTTAACTTCACACTTCATTTCGGTTTTTATAGTTAATCGAGTTTTCAAACTCATTACCTTGTTTTGAAACAAAAATCCAAAAGTCCAAATAAAGAAAGCCTTGCAGCTTTTTTACATATGCAAATCATTCTTAGGATGAAAACTCATCCAGGTGTTGACCTAGACCCAGCATCTGCTTATTAACTTGACTACGCGTTAGGAGAGACTTAGGTATATAAATAATTGTTGATTCATTCGGCCCTCTTGTGGCCGCAGATCAAATGGCCTTAGTTGCCCGAGGATGGTGCCAAACTACGTTTATTAAATTGATGTACTTGTGATCAACATCACAAGTGAAGGTAACCTTTTTAACTCTTTTTGTAACCCCGATTGCGAGGGCTGCCGGTTATCATCACTGCGTGTTGCTTGTTTTACTTTATTCGATTTAGTTTTATTTTGTGTACCCTAACCTTTTTGCAAAGTTGTTTGATCTTTGTGTCTCGAGTTTGTGTAACAGTTATTGTATGCGGTCTTGGGATAGAGGAATAACGGGTGGAATTACAAAGGATCGATCACACCGATCGGTACACATAATTGAAAACATGGATGCCACCTGAGGAACATGAGCCAACTTGGAACCCCAATGAATCCATGCTATCGAACCACGGGGATCATCCACCCTCCTAGAGTTAGTGCCCCTTCCTGCATTGTACCTCCTGCTGAAGAAGTAGCAGTGAGGCCTTCCCTTGAGTACCCCTACTCCCAGCGTCATGGTATGGAAAATGAAAATCCATACACTCATATTAGGGATTTTGAGGAGGTTTACTAACCTTTAGGAAGGAATGATGGACATGGATTTGCTTAAAGTGAAAGCATTTCACTTGACCCTAAGGACCAAGGCCAAGATTTGGCTCAGCTCATTGAAGACCAAGAGAACCATTAGAAGTGAAATTTTACATTTCTTTGGTAAATTCACGAAGAAGTTCTTCAGTGCTCATAAGACTAATAATTTGAAGAGACAAATTTATACTTTTGCAGCTCAAGATGGTGAGAGGTTTTATCAGTGTTGGGAAAGATTTATGGAAACCATCAGTGCATGCCCACATCATGGGTTTGATACATGGATGCTGGTAAACCATTTCTATGGTGGTATGTCCCCACCTATGAAACAATTGTTGGAAACCATGTGCGGGGGTAACTTTTTGAGTAAGCATCAGATGAAGCTATGGATTTTTGAACTATGTGGCTGAAACCTCAAAGGCATGGGATGGGCAGATCAGGAAGCCTTCGAAAGATTAAGGCCATTGAACCACCAAAGGGGAGACAAGTACGCATTTCCTGAAGACACAGAGATGAAAGCGAAATTGACCAGTTTAACTCAAAGATTGGATGATCTGGAAATGAAAAATCAGCATGAAATGCAAATAGTAAATGAGTTATCTTCATCCCAATTTTCTTACTTCAATTTTGAATCAAATAATTACCCTGAGGACCACTGTCAAGAGCATGCCCATGCCATAAGTCAAAATAAACCACCCATAGATGCTCGTATGGTAACACCCGATAACCACTATTGGAAAATTATCCGAGCTGTCATGGAAATCAGGCCCTGCCGTATGCCCTGCAGGAACCACGGGCCGGTTTGGTTCCATTTCAATACATACTTGACCTTTTCCACTTTCATCTCCTGTTGAACAGGCAATCCTGAACTTAAGTAAAGTGGTAGGCGTTTTGTAGAAAAAGAGCAGAAGGTCTTTGAATGTTCAAACTAATCGAGCGTTGACAGGTGAAAAGTTCACTCAGCAGGCAGACTGATATGCATTCTGAAATTTCAAAACTATTCACCCAGCAGCTGCAGGATGTAGAAAAAGGGAAGGCTCCCCTCCAGTCACAGCAACATCAAAGAGGAGCGAATGAAATATGCTTGACCAATGATCCAAATGTCAGAACTGATGAAGTTAAAGCAGTCGTGACTCTTAGAAGTATGTGAAATTGAAGCCAGCAGTCAGTTCTAGTCGGTCGGATCAACAGCGGTTGATTATCCACAAGAAGAACAGTACCCCAATAGGGAAGAGAAGAAGATCAGTGTACCCTTCCATTTCCTGACTCTCAAGAAAAAGAAATTAGTGTGAAACGAAATGTTAGAAGTTTTGCGGTGAGATTAATATTCTCTCCTTGACATGATCAAGCAGTCCCCACTTATATGAAAAATTCTTGAAGGACTTATGCCACGCGTTAGAGGATCTTAATGTGAACAAAAGCGGCCTTTACATTGAGCAAGTGAGTGCCATCATCGAGATCTCTGAAGACTTGAGTGAAATACAAAGACCCGAGGATGTCCTACAATCTCTGTTAATATTGGAGGCATTAGTGTGGAGAAACCCCATTAGACTTGGGAGCTAGTGTGAATCTTTTACCTTATTCTATGTACAAGCAATTGGGTTTGGGTGAACTGAAACCCACTTCCATCACCTTTGTCATTAGGCGATAAAGTGCATTAAAATACCAAAGGACCATTGAGGATGTTAATACAAGTGGACCGATTTTACTATCAGTGGACTTTGTTGTGCTTGTCTGAGAGCAGTTCTGATGGGACTAACCGTGTGCCCATTATTTTGGGAGTAATTTTGGCCGCTTCAAATGCCCGTAATAAAGCTAGCGAAGCGGGGTTATCTGACTCACGTTTAAGAATATGACCTTAGAACTGTTTTCATTTGAGTAAAAGCGTATGCACTCGAGAGAAAGATGTGAAGTGAAGAAGTACGTGTCATAGATCTGCGATCCTGGAAGAAACGAAGCTAATGAGCAGCAGGCAGATTTATTAACTTTCAAGAATTGTCGAGTGTCCGGAAGTGCAACAAGAACCTCGAAAGCATGAGTTTAGTGCAAGGGTGTGGAAAAGCGAAATTTTACCTCTGATAGCTGGTAATGAACGAAGGGACCTCGGCGGTAGAGCTCAAACCACTCCCATTTGAATTAAGTATGCATTTTGGAAGAAAATGGCGAGTGCCAGTTAGCCAATTCCTCACTTGTTGACCAGCGCACGGGAGGATGGCACATTACACCTTCACGAAAGGAACAAGCGAGAAGCATTAGGATGGAAAATTTCTGATTTGAAGGGCATAAGTCCATCAATCTGTACCATCCACATTTATTTAGAAGGAGTCTAAAACTAGGCAGCCCCAAACGGAGGTTGAACCCCCACCCTTGAGGAAGTAGTTAACGTGAGGTCTTAAAATTGCTCAGTAGTATCACATTGCAAGACTACATTGCCCACTTGGGTGGTCCAGGCTAGGGTGATGCCTGAAATCGGGAGTGACTACTGTGAAGAATGAAAAGGGTGAAGAATTGTCTACCCGACTAACTACCGGTTGGAGAGTGTGCATTGACTATAGGAAGACTCGATGAGGTAACACGAGAAAAGACCACTTCAGTTGCCTTTTATTGTCGGCTCCTTGAAAGAGTCTCTGGACACCCATTCTATTGTTTTTTAGATGGGTATTCAGGATATTTTCAGATAGAGATTGCTCCAGAAGATCAGGAAAAGACCACTTTCACTTGTCCATTTGGCACGTATGCTTATAGGAGGATGCCTTTTGGTCTTTGCAAGCATAGGCCACTTACCAGATCTTATGCTTAGTATGTTCGGTGATATGGTGGAGCGCATAATGGAGATACATGGATGACATCCTTTGTATATGGAGAAGCGATTTGGAGAATGTCGCGATGCGGAAGCTATCTTTGCGGTGCGTAGAAAAGAACTTGGTGTAAGCGGGAGGAAATGCCATTTATGGTTAACCCGAGGTGTATTGGGCACATTATTTCTACTTGGGGAATAAGTTGATAAAGCAAAGATTGAACTTATTTCCAAGCTGCCGCCCCCAACAAGTGTAAAAATGATTAGGCAATTCATTGGTCATGCAGGCTTCTATAGACGATTCATTAAAGACTTCTCGAAGATTGCTAAACCCCTGTCTAAACTCTAAGAAAAGATGCAATTGTTTGGGGAGAGAATGAGGATAGTTTGAAGGTAAAGAGTCTCATTTGACTACACTTAGATAAGTACAGGCACCTAATGGCGGTTATTTTGAGTGATGTGTGATGCAAGTGATCTTCTTATAGGAAGCGATGCTCGGCCAAAGAGAAGATGGGAAACCTCCGTACGGTCTATTATGCAAGCAAACCTTGAATGAAGCACAAAGGAATTATACCCTTCACGGAGAAGAATTGTTAAGTGGTGTATGCTTTAGACAAATTTCGAGCATACTTGGTTGGATCCGATATAGTCATTTTCTGAGACCATTCGGCTTTGAAATACCTCTGACCAAACAAAAATGCAAAAGCAAGGCTCATCCAGATGGTTCTTCTGCCAGGAGTTTAATTTGCAAATTAAAGACAAGAAAGGGGTAGAGAATGTGATTCGTGCCCGCGATGAAAATTTGTTTGAATTAACAATATTTATATGCCTAAGTTCCTTTCTCTTGCGGTAGTCGACTCACTATGATATAATTGGTCTAAATTCGAACACGGGGGATGGGTTTCATCCTAGAAATGGTTTGCATTAGAGGCGTGAAGGTAGAGCTTTCTATTTGGGTTTTTGGATTTGTGTGAAGAACACCAAATGGTTTTTAAGCTGAAATTGCAGCTGGAAATGGTAAAGCGAAAATTAAAGTGAAGAAATTAAACTTTGAAGATTTAGGTCTGTAGGCAGCTAGGGCAAACACATGTCCTCGAGGTTTATCCTCTGTGAGTCAACACAGATGCGATTATGACCCACTTTTTGTTTTAAAACCCTGTATTTCATTATCATTTTTAGAGGCTAGTAAGACCATCCTAAGAATCACGAGCGCATCTCTCACCAGAGCATGAACCTAAAAAGTATGGAGTATTGGCCAAAGCGATAAAGTCGATGTTATTTAACCCTAATTTGAAGAACCACAGCATGTAAATGCTACCTCAGAGGCTCGTAAAACCATCTAAGAACAACGGTCTAAAGCATGGAGAGTATTGCGAAGACAATAACATCCATGTTATCTGTGAATTTTGAAAATAAGGGCCATAAATACACTACCCGTGACTTTTAGTACAAGAGGACAACATGCTTAACCCACCACAGCTAACCTTCCTCTTCAAAAGGAAGAGCAGCGAAGCATCTCTTGAGTTGTCATCCTCCAAGAGGTGTGTTTAGCGGTAGGGAAAGTGAAGAGAGAAAGAAGAAGAGAGAGAAAATAATGAGAAGCTAAAAACAATTTATTTACAAAAGCGTTAAAGAAAAAAACTTACAAATCACACCCAACTTGTCTTCCTTCTATCCACCTCTTTTTCTTTTATTACCAAACATAGAGGGTATTTATAGGCCTCCTCAAGGTATGAAATTGCAAAAACCCTAATAACTAGGCTAAGTTGTAGGACGAATTGGGTAATAAACCAAGTTTGAAGGCGGTTGCATTAATTACAAAAGCATGGCGGGCACGCAAATTTATTCTGGGATGAATTTCGCTAAATTAGCGGAATTTGGCAAGGTTTAGCGAAATTGGCAGTAATCTTAAGCAGGTGAAGTGTTTAGCGGGTGGCAGGTTGGAATTTAGCTAGCTAGCGAAATTTCGCTAAGCTGTGAAATTTTCGGTGAGCGAATTTCGCAAATGCACGGTCACAAGTTGGCTAGCGAATTTACCGCGTTGTCTTTGAGATTGCGGTGTTTGCGAGTTGGTTGCGAAGTCGCTAAGTTGCGAATTGGTTGCAAACGGGTTCTGGTCGCTCGATTGCGGTGATTGCGACGGGTTGCGAAAATTCTGTTTTCTTTGTTCACGCATGCCTCTCGTCTGTCTTCAAGCGCATCTCATTTCCTCCACTTTTCTTTTGTTTTCCATTGATTTTTAGGCTTGTTGATGAAACAGTTTGAGACTAAACTACCAACCTCATGATTGATCATTTTGCATTTGTGGTTGAAGCCTAGAAGTGCATAAATACCTCTAAGAAACAACCAAAAAACATGCTCTAAATGGCATAAGTGTTACTAAGATGACATGAACACTTCAATTGGTTTATATGACATGATTAATGATCAAAGTACTTCGAAAACCTATCTAATATAGGGTTCAAAATTGCACTTTTGAGCACTAATCACACCCAACGAAAACGATTGCTAGTCCCTTAGCAATGCAAAATAAGAATTGAGATGCATGTGGTGATTTTCAAAAAAGGTTGTGTTTTCAAAAGGGTTTTATATACATATAATCATTACATAACTTTAGAAATTGAAATCAAAGTTATGCTTGGAGTATGAAGAATCAAAACCATACAAAAACGGTCGAGGTCAATATTGGATCCATAATTCTCAACTTGAATTTCCCACCTAAGTCTAATGGTTCTTTTTATAGCAGTTAAACGATAAAATACCAAATTGTTTCCCAAACTACAACCTTGACATGGCCTTAAGTTGTTATTGACCTAGATAGGAGCTAGTTACACTTTTCTTTCTTTATTCATCTACATCGTAGGGTGCAATGCTTAAATCCGACTTCACCAAAAGTCCAAATTGTAGCGGGGTCCACCCGATGACTCCCAACGATTAAGGTTTGGGCATCAAGCCAAAGGATCGATGACCGATGGCACAAAGGCTATTGGTTCTGACGACGAAAATTAGCGTCCACGAGTCATTAAGCTTCACCTATCCACCCATGTAGCGAACACTTCGTCGATGACTCCCATCAATTAAGGCTTAGGGCATGTCGGGTTTCAAAGGCTTCGCCCATTACCTCGGACCGTGCTCGGGTTTCATGAATTTCCACGACTTTATTTTTCTTTTTCTTCTTTTTCTTTTTCTTTTCTTTACCTTTTCTTTTCTTTTCCTTTTGGAAGACAACATTGAGTAACAAATGTAGGTAACGGTTGCCAACATACCTGACTGCCCGGTATGCAAGCGAAAAGAAGGCATACAAATTACAACTATTGGCAAATCTAGAGTGAGTGTGTGAAGCCGCATAAGGAAATTTCAAGTTGAGCATCTTGGAGCAGTGGCCCGAACACAAATTGTTTCAAGCATGGCATTTGTTCTAGCATATAGGTGACAAAAAGTGATTCAAATTTCCAACAAAAGCAATTCAATTGTCGATTGATAAACATTTACACATGGCAAAGCCTGAAAACACTGATATTTACAATTACCTTTAACCAACTTCCATATATGGTGAGAATTGCCAAGGCTCGAGGAGGATCCGGCGGGGAGAATTTCTTCACTTTGCTGGCACAACTCACACCACATAAGGTTTCACTCTCTGTCCATTGACTTTAAACACCTTGTTATCATCTGGATTGATTAAATCTATCGAACCGTTGGAATATGCTTGTTGGACTATGAATGGACCTGTCCATCGTGACTTGAGCTTGCCTGGAAATAGATGGAGTTTGGAGTCATATAAAAGAACTTGGTCTCCCTCTTTAAAATCCTTCCTGGTTATCATTTGATCATGCCATCTTTTCGATTTTTCTTTTGCAATCTTCGAATTCAAACCGGCATCATTCCATTATTTTCTTCCAATTCATTGAGATCAGGAACCTCTTGACTCGACTTTACGTAAATCAAATTCGGCTTCTTAATTGCCCACCACTTTATTTTTCGATTTCCTTTGGAAGGTGACACGCCTTACCATAGACTAATCGATAAGGGGACATTCGAGTTGTCTTGAAAGGCGTTACTAATGGCCCATAGCGAATCAGCGGTTGGATAGACCAATCTTTCCTGTTAGTGCTTACCACCTTCATTAGAATGGTCTTGATCTCCACATTGGCTAGTTACATGACCACTTGTTTGAGGATGGTAAGGGGTGGCTACTTTGTGTTTCACACCATATTTAGCCATGAGGTTTTCAAATGGTTTATTACAGAAATGAGAACCTCCATCACTAATAATGGTTTTCGGTACCCCAAACCTAGAAAAGATATTGGCTTTCAAAAATTTAATTACCACCTACTTGTCATTGGTTTTGCGAGAATTGCTTCAACCGTTTGGAACATAGTCGACTCCCTTGAAGATGTATGTATTACCATATGTGAGGGAAAAGGTCATAAAATCAATGCCCCACACATCGAATAATTCAACAACTAAAATTGGGTTTAAAGGCATCATATGACGGCGAGATAATTTCCCAAGCCTTTGGCATTTGTCACATACACGGCACATTTGGTGTGCTTCCTTGAATAAGGAAGGCCAGTAGAAACCCGACTGTAGCACCTTCATTGCTGTTTTAAGGAAGCAAAATGGCCGCCACAAGCACTCTCATGGCAATGGTTTAAAATTCCCTTCAACACATTTCTCCTCGGTACATTTCTGATGATTTGATACGCACAGTATTTGAATAAGAAAACTCTTCCCGATAATAGGAATGAATTTTAGCAAAAAATATTTCTATCTGTCCTTTCCCCTCGGTGGGATTTCTCTGTAGTGAGGAAATTGGCAATGTGAGCATACCCGAGAGCTCTCCCGACTGCATTAGGGATTCTTGGAAATTCATCATTAATAGGAGGGCGTGAGTATCATGGGCTATAGTTAGCCTTGACGGATGATGTTGCCACATTTTCCACACCTTTCTTATCTCTAATTTACCAAGTTAAACTCCTGAAGTAACAGAGCCAACGGATGGAGTCTTGCTTTTGCATTTTGTTTGGTTAAGAGATATTTGGCGAATGATCGTAAAAATAGTATATCGGCCCAGGCGAATATGTTGAATTTATCTAAGGCATATACCACTTTACCGGCAGCTCTTTCTCGGTAGTGGTATAATTCCTCTGTGCTTCATTCGAGGGTTTTGCTTGCATAATACACCATGAGGTTTCCCATCTACTCTTTGGCAGTACCGCTCCTATATAAGCGATATCACTCGCATCACACATCACCAGACGGTAGCGCAGTGGGTGCTCGAACTATTAGGCGATAGTCAAATGAAATTTCAGTTCTTCAAAACTCTTTTGGCAATTTTTCTCCCAAGCAATTTGGCATCCTTCTCGAAAGCATCGGGGTTTGTGATTTTGGAAAAAATCTTTAATGAGCAGGTCGGTAGAAGCACGCATGGTAGGAATTGTCTAATTGTTCTCACATTTGTCGGGCGGCAGATTTGGAAATAATGTCGACCTTTGCTTTGCTCAACTCAATTCCTCTGTTAGAAATAATGTGCCCCAAATACAATTCCTTGGTTTACCATAAAATGGCATTTCTCGATTAAGCACGGAAATTCTTCTACATGCACCTGAGATGGCTTCAATTGGTTAAACATTAACAAAATTATCCCCATATCTTGTGATATCATCCGTATACCTCAGTATACGCTACCATGTCACTTGAACATGCTGAGTATACATCGAAAAGTGGTGAAGTACAAAGCCCAAAAAGGCATTCTCTATAAGCATACGTGCGAATGGACAAGTAAAAGTAGTCTTTCTGATCTTAAGAGGCGATTTCTATCTGGAAGTACCACAGAATACCCATCAAAAAGCAATAGAAGGGTGTCAAAACTGCTCAAAGTTGATCGATGAGCAGTAATGGAAAATGGTCTTTGGTGTCACCTCATTGAACCTTCGATAATCTATACACACTCTCCAAGCGGTTGTAAATTAAGATAGACAATTCTTCACCCTTCGTTTTCATGATTATTTTGATTTCTTAGGCACCACGAGTTGGGCCTAACCCATGTCTTTATCGAGAAATGGGATAAATATTTCCCGACTTAGACAATTTCAGACTTTCTACGAACTACTTCACGTAGATGGGATTGACCTCAGTTGGGTTTTGCCCTATGACTTTAGACTCCTCTTCTAAATAGATATGATGAGTGCGAATAGACGGGTTTATGCCTTTGGTCCAAATTTTCCATCGATGCTTGCTTATTCTTTGAGAGGTCACGATTATGCTCTTGTGCGTGGTTACTTGATGAAAGAAATCACAGCAGGCCTTTGCTCATTTACTTCCAAAAATGCATACTTTAAATCAGCGGGGAGGGGTTTGAATTCTAGCTGTTGAGGTTCCTTGGGTTCATTACCAGTCAATAGAGGCAAGTTTTCTATTCTTCTTCCCCAGTACCCCTGTACTAAGCTCATTTCTTGAAATTCATGTTGCTCTTCAAGGCAATCGGATAACTCGGAAGTTAATATATCTTGAACTTGTTGTTGGTTAGCCTGTTCTTCCAGAATGGTATCTAAAATACAGACTTCTTCAAAGTCATCCTCCTCAGAAGTACATATGCCTTTTACCCATGTAAAATATATTGGCGGTTTGGTCATATTTCCAAATGTGAGTTGCATGACTCCATTCACGCAATTGATGATTGCATTTGAAGTAGCAAAATGGTCTCCCTAATATGATGGGCACACAGTTAAGGTCTATTACCAGGCGGATTGTATCAAGTACAACAAAATCCCTCTTTGGATAGTAAAATCTGTCCCACTTAATATAAGAACATCCTCAATGGTTCCTTTTGGTATTTTAACTAAGACTGTCGCGGCCGAAAGTGTGATGGAAGTGGGTGATTCACCCCAGGCAATTGTTTGTATATAGAATATGGCAACGAGATTCACACTGGCTCCGAGGTCTAACGTTAACTTTCTCCACGGCGATGCCTCGATATTCCTTTGAGATCGTGGACATCACGGATCTTTATGCTTCCACTAGAGTCTTGCTCTACATGTGGCACTAACTTGCTCGATTAAAAAGGCCTTTTATTTGTTGGGACCCCTTTTTACCGTGCATAAATCCTTGAGAATTTTGCGTAGTAGGAACTGTTTAATCATATCAAGGAGAAGTATTAAACTTTCACTTGCCGCAATACTTCCAACATTTCTGTTTGGTGAACAGACTGTTTCTTTCTTCGAAGAACCTGCGGAAACGGAGGGGGTATTCTAACATTTATCTCTTCCCCCTCCACTAACTGTTCTTCCTTATGTGGGTCAGCCACCAATGGATGACTTGATTGGCAATCTTGTTGGCTTTAATTCACTTTGCCACTTCGTAAAGTCACAAGCGCCTTAACTTCATCGATTTTACGCTAAGTCTCGGTCGATCTGTTTCATTCACCACTTCCCGATATTGTTGTCACTGGGAAAACTTCACTTTTTGAACTCTGCTTGCTGATTAGATAATTTTGAAATCTACATATGCATATTGTCCAATTTCTGTTGAGTGGGCTTTCTCTTTGCTTCAAGATTTTAAACTAGTGTGGACATTGACACATACGTTTATTCTATAAATATGCCCACCACCTTACTTAAATTCAGGATTGCCTGTTCAACAGGGGAAGATAGTGGAGGCATCTGTTGTTGTATTGAAGTGAAGTGAATCTTTCTTTACATTAACAAAGAAGGCGTATACAAGGGGTTTGGATTTCCATGACAAATTTGGACAATTTCTCCAATTAGGGTTATTAGTGTCACCATATGAAGCATCTATGGGTGGTTTATTTTGACTTATGGCATGGGCATGGTCTTGGCAGTGCTCCTCAGGGTAATTATTTGATTGAAAATTGAAGCAAGAAAATTGGGATGAAGATAACTCATTAACTGTCTGCATTTCATGCTGATTTTTCATTTCCAAATCATCCAATCTTTGAGTTAAACTGATCAATTTTTCATTTATCCTATGTCTTAGGAGAAAAATCATACTTGTCTCCTCATGGTGATTCGATAGCTGATCCTTTCCAACTTCCCTAGGACTAGGTTCATCCCAAGCTTGGGGTTTCAGCTACATGGTTTCAAAAATCAAAAGCTTCATCGGGATGTTTACTCAAAAGTTACCCCACATAGTTTTGACGATTGTTTCATGGCGGGAGACATACCACCATAAGTGGTTCACGAGCATGCATGTCAAACCCCATGGTGTGGACATGCGATGGTTTTCCATAAATCTCTCCCAACAGTAAAATCTCTCACCATCTGAGCTGCAAGGTATAAATTTGCCTTTTCAAATTATTAGTCTTATGAGTCTTGAAAAACTTCTTGAGGTGGCTTAAACTCAGTGACTCTGTGGTTCTAGGCCTCGATGAGTTGAGCCATATCTTAGCTTGTCCTTAGAGTCAATGGAAATGCCTTTGCTTCAGCAAATCCGTATTAAAATATACAGCCTTGAAGGTAGTACAAACCTCCTCAAAATCTATGTGAGTGTATGGATTTTCATTTTCCCTTTTCATGATATGTGGGAGTAAATTGAAATATGGCTGTTTCTTTGCATCTTCGACGGGAGGAATGTCTGAGGATGGGGCCAGCTGCAGGAGGGTGGATGTGATCCTCATGGTTCTATATGCATTTGGATTCATGGGGGTTCTGTGGTTGGCTCTGTTGTTCCTCGGGTATAGGATCATGGTATCAGTTGGTACCTTGCTTCGCACTAGCTAGGTGAGTTGTGTACTTATCTGTATACGATCTACGATGTGTCTACCCATCCTTTGTTGCATACACGGTTGTTACACAATTAAAGAGACAACAAAGAGCAACAAACAACACACCAAAAGATTAAAATTAACTAAAAATAAAAAATGGCGAATGGCGGCGAAGCAGTGCGATTTTGCAAAGAGTAAACAAGTTGCGATTCTACTTGGCTGAGTTACAAAAAGAGGTAAAAAGGTTACCTTCACTTGTGATGTGGATCACAAGTACTCTTCAACTTACCATAAGTAGTTTGGCACCATCCCAGCAAGCGCTGCATTTTGATTAGTGCCCGCAGTGGTGGTGAATCAACGACATTTATATACCTAAGTTCTCACTGCTGTAGTGGTCGGCTCTTTGCCGTATAGTGAAGTCTAAGAGATTCGAACACGGGGATGGAGGTTTTCATCCTAAAAATGGTTTGCATTAGGGCATGAAGGTAAGGCTTTCCTATTTGGACTTTTTAGTTTGTGTGAAAAATTTGTAAATAAGTTTTAAAGCGGAAATTACCGTGGAAATGAAGTAAAAACTGAAAATTAAGTGAAGAAATTAAACTTTGAAGATTGGGTCATGACTTGACAAGCTAGGGCAAACCTTACATGTCCTCGGGTTTTATCCTCTTATGTGAGTCGACCACGGGATGCGAGTTATGGCCCCTTTGTTTAAAACCTAACATTCCATTATCATTTTAGAAATTTAGTAAGACATCTATAAGAATCACAAGCGCATCTCTCACTAGAACCTTGAACCACTAAAAGTATGGAAGTATTGGCGAAAGCAAATAAAAGTCAATGTTATTTAACCTAGTTTGAAGAACCTAGCATGTAAATGCTACCTCGAGGCTCGTAAAAACCATCTAAAGAACAACGGTCTAAAGCATGGAGAGTATTAGCGAGACAATAACATCCATGTTATCTGACTAATTTTGAAAATAAGAGTGTAAATACACTACCGTGACTTTTAGTACGAAGGGCAACCAGTGCATACCCCCACCAAAGCTAGCTTCCTTCCTCTTCAAGGAAAAGAGGCTTAGCCAAGCATCTCTTGAGTTGTCATCCTCAAGAGGTGTGTTCAGTAGCCGGAAAGTGAAAAGAAAAGAAGAGAGAAAGAAGAGAGAGAAGAGAGAAAATAAAAGCAAAGCTAAAAACAATTTATTTACAAAAGCAGTAAAAGAAAAAAACTTACAAATCACCAAAAACTTGTCTTCCCTTCTATCCACCTCTTTTCTTTATTACAAAACATGAGGGGTATTTATAGGCCTCCTCAAGGTATGAAATTACCAAAAACCACAACAACATAGAGCTAAGTTATAGAACTGATTGGAGTAATAAGCAAAGTTTGAAGGCGGTTGCATTAATTACAAAGCATGAGGCACAATTTATTCTGAGGATGAATTTCGCTAAATTAGTAATTGGCAGACCATGAGAGTGGCAATGTCTTAAGCGAAATTGGCAAGTGTTTGGCGAATTTGGCAAGGTTGGAATTTAAGCTAGCCAGCGAAATTTTCGTGAGCTTAATTTCGCAAATGCACGATGCAAGTTGGCTGGCAATTTACGCAATTTGTCTTTGAATTCTTGACGTTTGCGAGTTGGTTGCGAGAAGTCGCTAGGATTGCGGAATTGGTTCTTGGCGCGAGTTGCGAAATTCGCTAAGATTGCCCAATTGATTGCGAAACGGGTTGCGAAAATTCTGTTTTCTTGTTCTGCATGCGCCGTCCTGTCTTCAAGCGCATCTCATTTCCTCCGCTTTTCCTTTGTTTTCCATTGATTTTGGGCTTGTTGATGTTTGAGACTAAACTTCCCGACCTCATGATTGATCATTTTGCATTGTGGTTGAAGCCTAGAAGATGCATAAATACCTAAGCAATGCAGCGTCTTAAATGGCGTAAGTGTTCTTAAGATGACATGAACACTTCAATTGGTTTATATGACATGATTAATGATCAAAAAGTACTCAAAACCTATCTAATATAAGGGTTGAAATTGCACTTTTGAGCGACTTAAGTCGGGTTGTGGTGGCGAGATCATCTGTCAGGTTATGATAGCTCACTGACACTCGTAGTCAGCCCGTCGATGATGAATTTCTGAGGAATCCACGATCTGTTGGAAAAAACTCACTGGTATGCTCACATTGCCAATTTTCTCTCCCTGAGGGCTGGTAGTGGAAAGGCCGGGATAGAGTAATTCTTTGCTAAGATCCATTCTTGTGCTGGGAAGAGCCCTTCTTATTAGTATTGTGCGAGGATCAAATAATCGAAGTGCAGTGCTGAGGAGGAACGATTAGGAATCTTGAACCCTTTGCCATGAGAGTGCTGTGTGGTGGTCATTTTGCTTCCCGGAAAACGGCAATGAAGGTCTTTGCAGACGGGTTTCTACGCCCTTATTCCAGGAAGCACACGGAAATGCAGTATATGTGACAGGATGCGAAGGCTTGGGAAGGCTGTCTCGCCGTCATATGATGCCTTTGAACCCGATTTTGGTAGTCGAATTATTCGATGTGTGAGACATCGATTTCATGTGGGACCTTTTCCCCGTCCTTATGGTCAGCATACATTTTGGTGGGAGTAGGCTATGTCTCCAAATGGAGTTGAAGCAATCCTGAAGACCCGATGACAATAGGGTGGTAATTAAATTCTTAGCGATATCTTTTCGGGTTTGGGATGAAAACTTCATTATTAGTGATGGAGGTTCTCATTTCTGTAACAAACCATTTGAAAATCTCATGGTTAAATATGGTGTGAAACACAAAGTGGCAACACCTTACCATCCCCAAACAAGTGGTCAAGTAGAACTTGCCAATAGGGAGATTAAGACCATTCTAATGAATTGAGTAGCACGAAGCGGGAAAAGATTGGTCTATCAAACTGTGATCCATTTGTGGGCGCCTCTGGGCGGCTTTCAAGCATTTGTCAAGAATGTCTACACTGCTCGGTGGTCTATGTTGAGCATGGCTCTTCTTAGGTGAATCGAAGTACAAGGCATGATGAAGCGATAACAGGCTGAACATGAACTGAAATGATGAGATTGAGGTTCCTTGATCTTGTGAGTTGCGGAAGAAATACGGTGTGCCTACGCAAACCGAAGGTACGAAGGAAAAAATAAAAAGATGGCGTGATCAATGATATCGAAAATTTCAAGAGGAGACCAAGATTCTTTGCTCGACTCAAACTCACATCTATTCGGCGGCTTCAATCACGATGAAACTTGAATCGATCGGCTGTCAACGAGCATATCTCTAATGGTTCGATGGGTCTAATCAATCCAGGATTGATAACGAGCATTAAAGTCAGTAGACGAAAGTGAAGCACTTATGTGGCTCTTGGCGAAGCCGGCGTGAGAATCTCTCTTCAGACCACAAACTTCTATAATCCCACCATACTTGGGAAGCTGGTTAAAAGGTAATTTTCATCTTTCACATGTCTGGATGTTAAAATTTTGTTTTCCTTTATGGTTTTAGATTACTAGTGTCCCAAACCTTTAAAGGTAATTTTTGCATATCATGTTTTGTGCCTTCCCTCCCATAAATGTCGTTTTTGTCTTCAATTGAACCAATTGAATTGATTGATGGCTAATTGGTGCTTAGGTGGACGGGTGAATTGCCTTTAAATGGAAAATTTGAAACCTGTTTTGTCGCCTTTATCATTTGAACAAATTCCGTACTTCGAACCGGCCACAGTCGATTCTCGATTCGGCATGCTCAACGAAATTTCTCCCTTAGCTTAATTCACACTGCGCACAGGCTGTTCAATGGGCTGTAATTTGTTTGCTTCCCTTTAAAGCTTTTGCATAGCCAGCCTTAGGTATGTTGGCAACAAGATAGGACTATTGCCCATTTGAACCAATGTAATCTTTCAAAGAAAAGAAAAAAGAAAAGCAAAAAAAAAAAAGCAGAAAAATAAGTCGTGAAGCCTTGCCTTAAAACCGAGCATGATGTGAGTGTATGTGAAAACGCTCTGGCCGATGCCTAAGCCTGGTGAGGCAGAATAAATGGAGGCCCCAGTGACCGTTATGGAGGTGAATGACAGGGATAGCGATTTGGGTGATTTTCGAGGAGTCGTCGAAAATCGAGGGTGAGGCACAACAGGACCCCGTGGTCGGTGATCGCACGACTTGATACCACTAGGCTTAATTATTGGGGAGTCATCGATGGACTATTAACAGTGAAATCGAACATAAGCTTTGCACTGCAGTATGGTTGAATAAGAAGAGAAGAGTGTAACTGGCCACTATCTGGAGACGTTGGCGACAAAACCCATGTCGATGCTGGAAGTTAGTAAATTTTTCAATTTGTGGCTTAATCTGATTATATAAAGAACCATATTGAACAGCAATGAAATTCAAGTTGAGAATCATGAACCAATATTGACTGAAAATAAATAACTTGTATGGTTTGGTTCTTTCATACCGGTTTCAAACAGTGTCGATTTTTTCAGTTTAAAGGTAATGTTTATGTACATAAACCTTTTGAATCATAAACTTTTGAGAAATCCTTTACACATATCCTTTTAGTTTTGCATTGCTAAGGGACTAACAACGTTCGAGGTGAAGTGTGTTAATTAGCAAAGTGCTTATTTTCAGGCTTACATGTATTAAATGGAGTTTTGAGTGGCTGCTTGGCATATCGTGTCATTTATACTGAAGTGTTTAAAGTCTTCTTAGTTTCATATCTTGTAGTTTAGAGGTTATTTTTGGGTTTGTTTCGCGAGTTTTGCGTACTTTGCGCCGCGCCGCGCGCGCGCGCGCGCGGGCGCGCGCGCGCGCGCAGCACGCGCAGTTCAGGCGCAGAGATATAAGATGAATCATAAAGATTGAACCCATTCATGGCCATCGGCTTGAGCCGTAAATCAAAGAGAGAATGAAGGCAAGTGAAGAAAAATCAATGCGAGTGGGACGGGGAGGCAAGCGGTGAAGAATCGGCAATTCCGGGGAATTCGCTAAGATTGCGAATTTCGTGGGATTAGCGAAAAATTCATAATCTTAGCGAAATTGCCAATTTTAAGCTAGACCAAATTTTCGCTAAACATTATTCTAAAGCGAGAATTTTGCATTTTCAACTACTCCACAGAATTTCGTAGGATTAGCGAAATTTCACTATGCTTGAGTACTTCACTAGCCCGAAAATTCTTGATTCTTAACTCTTGGTGATTTCGCTACCTAAGCGAAATTTTCCCCATTAAACTAGCGGAATTTTATTTCTCTGTGAAATTTGTATGCATATGAAATTCTTTGCCTTGTCACACTTTTGTAATTAATGCAAGCCAGAGCTTGATTTTGGTGTATTACTCCCTTGTCCTAAATTTAGCCAAAATGTTAGGCTTTATGGTATTTTTCATACATTGGGTGGCCTATCTCGCCCCCTCCCATTTTGTAACCTAAGCGACAAATTGAGGAAGCAATTTTTTGGCAAGTTTTATTTTGTAAATATCTTTCGTAGCTTTAGTTAGGGTTTTTTAACTCTCTCTTCTCTCTCCCTCTTTCTCTTATTTTCTTGGGCGCAAACACCTCTTGAGGATGACAACTCAAGAGATGCTTGTCTAAGCCTCTTTTCTTTGAAGAGGAAGGAAGCTAGCTTGGTGGGGGGCATATGCGTATTTGTCCTCTTTGTCGATAAGATGCAGTCTTGTGTTTATGACTATATCTTCTCGAAAATATGGTTGAATAGCATTGAATGTTGAGTGATTTGGCGATACTCCATGCTGGGATCTGATGTATACTTATTGCTAGATCGCTATGGTTTTTAGATAGTGGTCTTTACGAGCCCACTTGAAATGATGTTTAATGTTAGGGTTTCAAGCGCCAAAGGGGCGCTAGATGCATGTTATGCATGTTGGCTCAAATAGGAGGCGATTTAGGGTGAGGTTTGCTAGTTAAACATAGGTTCGGTTGTGGCTTGGGTATAGGTTCTTGTCGCGTAGCGCGAGGATAAAACCCGAGGACACTTGTTTGCCACTGGTGCAGGTAGTGACCTCGTCTTCAAAGTTAACTTTTCACACTTCATTTTCGGTTTTTTACAGGTTAATCGGTTTTCGAAAAGGAACTCATTGCTTGTTTTTGAAACAAAAATCAAAAAAGTCGAATAGAAAGCCTTACTTTTTACACTTATGCAATCATTCTTAGGATGAAAACCCATCCCGTGTTAGACCCTAGACCACTATCTTTGCGGTAGCTTGACTACGACGGTAGGAGAACAGGTATATAAATATTGTTGATTATTTCGGCCTACGCGTGGCACGAATCGTGGGCGATTCCGTGATAAGGTTTGACATTGCCCTGCCAGCGGGATCTAGTTAGCCGCTGCGGGGAGTTCGGAGTCTGAAGCCATTATCATCCTGGCTCTCAGGATCGGGGCCCGTACATCGAATGGAGCCCGACGAAGTGCATTTCGAATGTCGCAGAGTCGAAGGAATGCGTCTGGTTAAGTGCACTTAGGGTAATCCCCCTTCCGATCGGGATGAGGTCAACTAATATTCGAGTTTATGTGGTCTAGGCTGCGGGTCCACATTCTTGGGGACCGGATTATAACCAAGCGTTATGCTCTCGGCGTGGGCCAAAGCCTCAGGAAGGTGGAAGTATCGACTCGGGCCGGGTAAGGTGAAGTATATCATCTTGTGGTAGAGCCTTTTTACCACCATGGAGAAGTCAGCGACCGATCGTGAACAATTTGTATCCGCACATGCTTAGGATGCGGTAGGCGCTTTCGGGGGCATGGGTTTGGCGAGGACGCACGGTGGGCGTTACGCAGGACGAAAGGAAGACATCCAACGGATTATTGATGGGATACAAGTCATAGCCAGTAACTACGTTGGTCAGTAGACTAGTAAGATAAGCGAGTTCGTTGGTAATGATATTAGCGCCAATGCTTGATTTACGTATTCCTAATGGGTTTCTTCTTGGTGTCGCGCTATTGAACATGGCGCTTGACATCACGAGTTTGAGCTCCGATTTAAGGGGCGCGACGTGCGATTATATGTCAATCGGAATGGCGAGAGGAAATGCAAAATTCTTGCTTCATTAAAGGAAGGCCCGGTGCGCGTGTCGTCGATGCGGAGGCTGGAGGTTAAGGAATCTCTTGAAAGAACCGCCCGGCGAAATTTGAGAGGGATGCGACCGCCATGAGCGGCGATGGCGAGTTGGAGGTGAAGGGACGTTAATACCCGGCGTAGATGGGTCCCGGCTTGCCGAGGGTTCAACGTGCCTTAGCGGTTCGCGAGGCTTCTTTGAAGCGGAGTTCGAGTGTGATTTAACCGAAGGCATTGTCCCTTGCGGGAGGCTTATGCGAAGGCGGAGAAGAAAACAAGCGGATTTGGCCAGACGGCTTCGCCCGATTTTGGGCTTGGGAACCCGTAAAGGATATTGCGCCACCCTCGGGGGAAAGGTGAATTCGCGATAGAGAGCGATGGAGGCTGAGTTCGATGCAAGCGGCGACACGCTGTTCAACTATGGCTATGGTTGTGTTTTTACACCGCGACATATGAGAGCAAGCCTCAGTCGGATGAAATGCCGCGTCCTGCGATCCAGATTAACTCGAGTTCTTTCTTTAACCCACATTTGCCCCCGACGCACCTCGTACAACGCTTCCGACCCCCGGATCCGGCTATTGTTAGCGAGGGAGGAATGCTGCGGGAATAGCGGACAGCGCGAGAAGGGAAGCGACTCTTCGATGGATCTCGGCCTCGTCGGACGAGGCGGAGTTAAGGATCTTGCATTTGTACTTAGGGCGAGTGCTTTGTGAGGCGAGACTTGTACTGTTAAGTGTTTTTGCACCAAACAATTTACATCCCTTTCTCTTTCTTCGTTACTTTTTGTTTGATGCCTTGTTGTACGTTTTGATATTGCGCCGTCCGGGTTTGTATTGATTTTTGTTAAGAACACCATTCGAGCGTGCATATGGAGCCGGATGGGCAGTCTGTTCTGTTGCCCGAATAGGTCATTCACTATGTCATCCGGGCTTTTGCATTCGACTAACTAGATGTTATCTATGCTGGGCCGGATAAGTCATTTTACTGTGCCATCCGGGCTTTTAAATTCGACTAGCTAGATGTTATCTATGCTGGGCCGGATATGTCATTTTACTATGCCATCTGAGCTTTTAAATTGGACCAGCTAGATGTTATCTACGCTGGACCGGATAGGTCATTTTACTGTGCCATTCGGGCTTTTAAATTCGACCAGTTAGATGTTATCTATGCTGAGCCGGATAGATCATTTTACTGCGCCATCCGGGCTTTTAAATTGGACCAGCTAGATGTTATCTACGCTGGGCCGGATAGGTCATTTTACTGCGTCATCCGGGCTTTTAAATTCGACAAGTTAGATGTTATCTATGTTGGGCCAGATAGGTCATTTTACTGTGCCATCCGGGTTTTTAAATTGGATCAGCTAGATGTTATCTATCTTTAGTAGAGATAGGTCTTCTTTATATGAGCTTTAAAGTGACCGACTAGATGTTATTTATCTTTGAGCCACATAGGCTCGTTTTCTTTGTGTCATCGAAGCTTTTAGAATTCGTAGCTAAATGTTATATATCTTTAGTAGCATAGGTCATTTGCTAACGTCACAAGCTTTTCGTTGACCAATTAGATGTTTCTTTGAGTAGGATATGTCATTCACTGTGCCATCCGGGCTTTTAAGTCGACCAGTTAGATGTTATCTCTTATTTGGACGGATATGTCATTTCTTTACGCCATCAGGGCTTTTAAATTCGACCCGACTAGATGTTGTCTATCTTTGGAGTCGGATAGATCATTTACTGCCATCAGGACTTTTGGTCGACGGCTAAATGTTGTCTATCTTTGGGCGAATGGAGTCGTTTCTTTGCGCCGGGCTTTAAATTGACAATTTAGATGTTGTCTATGCTAAGTAGGGTAGGTCATTTATACGCCATCAAGGGCTTTTAAATTGGACGACTAGATGTTATCTATCTTGAGTCGCATAGTTCATTTCTTGCGTCATCCCAGGAGCTTTAAATTGGACGACTAAATATTTATCTATGCTAGTAGGATAGAGTCGTTTTCTTGTGCCATCCGAGGGCTTTTAAATTCGACGGTAGATGTTATACATGCTGAAGTAGGATAAGGTCATTTTACTACACCATCAGACTTTAAATTCAACTTGACTAGATGTATCTATCTTTGGGCCGAATAGAATCGTTTACTACGCCATCCGGGCTTTTAAATTTAACCCTGTATAATGAAAAGATATGCGAAGACATGCGAGTAGGCAAAAATAAAGATATTCTTTTATTGATAATACCTTCTTAGGTGCATGACATTCCACATTCTAGGTACAGGAGTTCCATATGTTTTATCTATAGTGTAGGACCCGGCTTCACCGGTTCATGTCACGACATAAGGTCCTTCTCGGTTGGGTTGGAATTTTCTGTGAGTGGGACTGCGGTATTCTCGAAACTTTCCTGAGCCCGAGATCGCGTAGAAACACTCGAGGCTTTACCCGTCTGTTATAAGAGTTCGCAAGGTGGCGTTGGTAGGACGTTATGCGGATTGCTGCGGCTTCCCGTAGCTCATCACTTACGTCTAACTCCCTGGCTATTGATTCCACATTTTCTTACTCGCGTAGCTGTTCGACGGTATGCACTACCAAATGCCGGGATAACGGCTTCCATCCCGTAAGTGAGCCGCTAAGAGAGATGCCCGTCGGGCTTCTGGTTCTCAGAGGCCCAAAGCACCCTGAGGAGTTCTTCCACCCATTTCCCTTTAGCCTAGCTCCAACCGCTTCAAGGCAAATAATAGGGATTTTGTCAGAGGCTTCAGCCACTATCAAGCCATGGATACCGAGGGGCAGCATACATTTTTTATCTTCAATTCCTGGGAAAAGTCCCGGTAGACTCAGCTATCAAACTACGGCTCATTATCGGACATGATTGATCTTGGGATGCCGAACCGGCAGACAATGTTTTTCCAGATAAACCGAGTAACATCTTTATCTTTGATTGACAAGAAAGCGTCAACCTCTATCCATTTACTGAAATAATCGGTGGTGACCAATAATAGTTTTTTTACTCTGTAAAGGAAGTGACCAACTATATCAATCCCATTGAGCGAATGACCACGAGCTAGATATGGAGATCAAGTCTGCAATCTGATTTCCAAGATATGACATTCAAGCAGCAAGGGTCACATTTCTTGACTTAATCGACAACGTATGACTTCCTAGTTGGCCAATAATACCCCTGAGTGTGAGCCCGGTGTGCTAAAGTTCTTCCCCCCGGGTGATTCTCGCATATGCCTTCATGCAATTCAGCTAATACATACTAGCCTTGCTCGGGGGTTAGACACATAAGGTATGGCCCACTAAAAGGATCGCTTTGTATAGTCAGCCTCGCTTATCATCATGGATTCAGCGGATTTGAATCGTAACTCAGGAGCCTGGTTTCCGGGCCATTAGGTAGTTCCCCGTGGCTATGTATAGTCGTATGGACAAAGGCCATTGAGATCCATGTAATCCACATACTCCATCTGCTCCCCTTCTTCGGGACAACCACCACGCTGCCAACCATTCCGGTACTTAACCGCCTCCGAGCAAACCAAGCATGCAGAAGATTATCGACCCCGGTCCGATGACCGCGATGACCGGGATGAAAGCGCCTCACTTTGTCCGACGGCCACGGACGGGGCGACATTTAGTCTGTGTGATGCGTGCGTGGGTCTTATTTCTATCATATCTGCATGGGTCTAAGCAAATACATCAATGCTCAATCATAAAGACATGGCATAATTAGCCTTCTCCTCCTGGACAGAGGCCATGATGCATCCGTCCGCCCGCTAAGGGCGTATTTCCAAGGATCAAATCGCACGCCCTATCCTCCGCGCGTAGGCCGACATCAGATTAAGCATGCTGAGGTTGATCCCCTCAAGGGATGGTTCACCGGAGCACTCCCCTCGATCGCGCCCCCGCACGAGCCGATAAAGACTACCATGCGACTAACCCGGGCTTCCTAAACACTCGCCGACGCTACGTAGCCGATTGTTTGGTGGCGACGGAGTGGTACCGCCTACGGCTCAGGAGCCAGCTCGACCCGTGATTTGCATTAGCCGGCCCCGCGTCACCATCGAGAACACACGTTAAGTTGACAATCTACTCATGAAAAGCTTATGTCCCCAATCGTCAACGTGGTAGCCCATTAAACCCTGTGATAAAACCTCGCTACGAATCGATGACTGGGCGGACTTCATCTCGCAAAGGTCGAGGTGTAGTAAATCGCACTCGCCAGATCGACGAGGACCCCGCAGGTACATCAAAACTCGTTAATACACACAAGAAGTACGGTGCATCGTATCGAGGGGTAATGACCCCGGTAGGTTAATAAGGGAAAGGATATCGGGTCGCCAACCGCTGAGCCGGCAGTGGTGTTCTCTGCGCCGATGGTGTTTAATTCGCTTTCGACCGCCGTCCAAGCATTTTTCTCTTCGCTGATCGATACCGGTTATTGGCCGATCCCCCCAGTATAAAGTTGATAGCTGGCCGGGGGCCCAAGGCATGCTCAATATCAACAACGACCGCCACCCGTGAGCTACTGGCACCCGCTGGCCGGGGTTTCGAATATACCTTTCCCGAGGTGCCCACCGAATTGGGGGCTTTTATACTAGGAATTTCAAGTTTTCGCAAGGTTGGTTTCGTGGGCCACGGTCCCCATGATAATCACACCTTAGTGGATTCTATACTGGGTCCCGGCCCGCCTCAGGTGGGGCCACTTGAAATCTGGGAGGTCCCTGATAAGGGTAGGAGCCGCTTTATAGGCTTATGTTGAGAGTGAGTGAACCTGAGGGCTCCTTCCTCTTTCGACCGCCTTCAGGCGCTTTCAATCTCTTGTTTTGTCATTTTCCGTTTCTATTGCTTCCTTAAGGGGCAGACTGCCACTCCGGTGGTTTTCATTACAAATTGCGAGGTGGCTCGACAAGTTGTCTTCCCAGCGTGAGAACTTATCCTCCGCCCGCCCAATACAATTCTTCTATGGGCCAGAAAGTGATCTAGTGGATAAAGACTGGAAGAACAAGGTGGTCGGCCCAAAGCTTCTTCCTCAAGTTTTCATAGACCGCATCCATACTGTGAAATATCAATTCATCGGGACAAACTGGGTCTCGAACTCCACGGTGAAGTCCTCGGATGGATTCATTTTCCCGTTTGAGGATAGCCTAGAGGGAGCTAATATTCCCTTTCTGCCTGACTGAGCATAGATACTGGGAGACGAACACAACCCACAAATCGCCGAATGAGTTTATTAACCCTCTCAGAAGCTTGTGGAACTAGGCCAAAGTCAATTTCGAGGTCGGGCCCGAACACTTACGTAGAAGTCGGTTGTCCCCGGTGTTGAGGATCATCGCTTGGTTGAAATGCAACATGTGATCGTACGGATCGGAAGAGCCGTCGTACATGGCGAAGGATGACATAGAGAAGTCGCGGGGAGAATCATAATCCAAAATATGTTGACCAAGGGGAGAGGAGAGCATGTCAGGGTCCTCGGGAGGGTGTAGAAAAACATGTGTGGGCAAAGAGTAACCCGGGCGGAGGGTACATGGATGGTACCGGCAGGCGACGCCGGTCGCTCGCACATATTCATGAGCTGGATCTCGACTAGCGTTGTCCCATCGCTTCTTCTCTCAGATCTACGGCAAGGCGCTGCATCATGGACGGCCAATGACGAGCATACCTTTTCGATCGGGCCGCGCATTCAGGGATGGTGAACTGCGGGAGCGGAGAGCTTCTAAGATAACTCGCCATCCGCCAGAGGTCAATGTTCTCGTACAACCCAGCTTCCTTGCCTTTGGTAGGACGGCAGATGGAGGAAGCGGGCGTGGAGGTCCCCCGCGGATTTCTCGGCCCCATGGCTCCTAACCTGCTCAGAGGCGCCATTATCCTCCCAACGGCCACGCGGTTCCCGCGAACTCGGCCACTGTCGTCTCGCTCCTCTTGTCTTGCCTCCATTTCTTGGCGCCAGAGGAGGAACCGGGTCTTCGTGGGATGGTTTGTCGGGTCATTTGGACATGACAGCGAGTTCACTGGTCCGTGGATGTTCGAGAATGGCTAAGGCTTCGTGAGATCGGGAGATCACCCGGGAGAGGTGTACCAAGCTCTCGCAGATATCGCTTTGCGAGATTTCGCCGATGTTTCCAAAGACGGCGTGCCAATCGTATTCCGAAATTCGTGAACTGGATCGTCGGGCATTCACTCAATCACTAGCCGAACAGAATCTCGCAAACAAACAAGAAGACGGCCGCTGGCGCTTCCATCATTCCGGTTTCAAGAAAGCTAAATTTTTTTGTAAGACCGTTAGAACCGTAATTATCTCAATCGAGAATGTCGTACCTCATTTGGTGATTCTTTTCTTGCTAAGGAGAAGGGGATCCACCTTCATGGAGAGACGATTTCTTCCCATAAAGGTAGGGGAAGGTGGCTCTTATTTCTGGAAGGATGACTTGTTCTTCTTTTATGTAACCGCTTTCCCGAACGGGGTCGTTGTTAGAAAGCTCCTATTTTCACGAGGCTGGTGACCGATTCTCGGGAGAACATATACTTATATCATGGAGAGTCGACATGGGCCATGGTAGAGTCGCTGGACGGAGCGAAGATCCCAAAGAGATCCTAGCACTGCGCGCATGGTGAAAGGAGACGCCCGATGAGAGGCGCCACGCGAGAGTCAGTCTGCATTCCTAGGCAGCCCACACTCGGGCCGGCTGGGGCTTTAGGTCCGGTCCCACTGTGGCCCTGGGCCGGGCCGATTGGCTGGGGTGGGAACTGAAGCCTCGGGGCCTACACTCACAAAAACCTATTACCATACGCCCTACTCCATGAAGGTTTTATGCCAATAAACTTCATACCCATGTGTGATGGGATTATGTCCCTTTTGATTTTAAATCTTGAGATCCTATAATAAAGTACTACAATAATATAGTATAAGTAAATAAAAAAAAAAAATTTTGAGATGGTAAAAGTTCAGAATTTTGGCTAGGTATCAAAAACTAATGTGATAACCGCAATGAAATTGCGCATTTTGAAAGTACAAAATTCAGAAATTATAAATGCAAGAAAAACAATAAGGATAATGATGCAGCTTCGATGTAGAGAATAGAGAATCTTCTAAATGGTCATGTTGAGTAAACAATATCGCTTCTCTTTACGAACTTTTCTTCTCATCAAGACTCAAAACATTAGAACCCCCAAAGGACCAAACCATCAATACAACCTCTCGAGAGACTTATAACAACAACCAACACAAGATCTCCTTCCAAATATAAATTTCAATTAATAATACTAGCAGCTAATATCTACTCATAAATTTGGAATCTCTTAGAATATACACAAACGAGTCAATAACAAGCTATTGATTCCAATAAACAAAACATACCAAATAAAGTCCTTAAAGATCTCTTTCTATATATCCATCGGTCATAAAGATCTTTTTCAAAATGTTCACCTTCAAAAGATCGTTTCCAAAATGTTCACCAATCAAAATAATTTCTTCTAAAATCTCTTTCAAAATATTCACCAACCAACAATTTTTTTTACAAAACGCCTTCCAAAATATTCATGTACCGCCAATATGTTTTGAGAATCTTTACATATAAAACCACAAAAGGGGCAACTAATAAAAAATCTTTACATGCAGAGTTTCTAATCATTTTTTTCCACCTTTCATTATAAAGTATTTTTCAAAATTATAAATGCTTGAAATAAAATATTTGGAATAGAAAACTTCTAGAGTATGGTTCAAAGGATTAGTTGCCCATAATCAACAAAAATGTTATGATGTTGTCAGTTGCCCTTTACCTTTATTAGTCTCCGCATGGCATGCCACGCACAGCTATATATTTTTAGGAAATGGAGTAAGAAAATAATGCTTATTATGGTTTATGATCACTTCCTCTTCTTATCAAGGGCTTTTTGACAATTGATTAGTGGTTTTTTTTTAAAAAAAAGACCATTGATTAGTTGGTAATCGCCAGTTTAAAAAGTAGTTAGGAATGAATAATATATACTATACCATACAAGGGTTTAAATTGATAAGTGATGTGATAAGCATATACTTATGAAATGTTTGGTTAAAAAAATCTCATTTAATCCTAAATTTGTAAATCTAATTTTTCTCATATTTTTCCTTAAAAAATAACCCAATTTGAATAAAAATGTCCTTTACTATTATATATATTTACATGTATATTTTTTTTTAAAGCATTGAACTTTTTTTATCACATCTTAGGGACAGTTTATCATATTATATTAAAAGTTATTAGTTTTTTATTTTTTATTTTTTTTTATTTTAAAGCTATTTTCAAATTATTTAACTCATTTTTAAATTAAGAGAGTTGAGTGTGGGACTAAACTCTGAAAAAGAAAGTATTGGAAAATTTTAAAGCTAGGTTTCAATGGTGCATCTTCAAATTAACGGATTCATGACTTTAATTCATTAATTCTTGGATTTTCGATTTCTGAGGAATAATTAATTAAAACTCAAAATTCTAATGGATATTTAGATAATCAAACAAATGTTATTACAATATAAATAATATATCTTGATGGATACAAGTAAAGTAAATGGATTTAAGGTAAAGGGTATTTATAAAAGAGAAATGGGATGAAGGTATAATAAGGATTACTGATAATTAAGATTAAGGTAAAGCATAGCAATTGCTCTGCCTACTGACTCATATTGATAATGCCGCCGGCCCATTATTGTTGCTTCCATTGTCTGGTTTTGATCATAGGATACAAAAAAACTCACCATGAAATAGAAACAAACTCACATATTTTCCTACACCCGACCAAACATATACTCTGTTTTCAAGCCCTTATGCGAGTAGTGTTTTAAGTAGTAGTAGTCATACATGGGAATGATCAGAAACGACGAGGCCGGTGACAAGATTGTGCGATCGGAAGTGAAGTGTCGGACAGTGAGCCATTGAGTGTATGATTAGCAAACCAATGATTCGCTGCCTGCGAGTAGTGCACACCGTCCCAGCTTATATATGCCGACGGATTCGCACAAGAACTACCATATACTTCAGTCCCGTTTATCATTGCCTTCTGCCCGCACCAAACATTGTAGTCATTCACACGATTCCCACAGCAGATCTTTAGAGGATCCACAAAACCTGTTCCAATATGAGAAATGTAGTTAGAAATCTGAATTGGGTCTTTTGAGGATGGTTATGTCTCCTAAGTTGAGAGGAAATTATATTTATATAATTCGGAAATTTTCTGCCTTGTCCTTTGTGGATGTAACAAACACTGCCATTGGATTATGGGGGCCAAAACACCCACATTGGTATGGATCAGTGATCAGCTCTGGTCAAGGGCGATCAGCTGTCTACTGGATTGGAATCAGTGTGTCAGTACTCGTATATATATACCATCCCTTTATCTTATTAAATCATACTTAGCAGCATAGAGATCAACATATGTTATAGCAGCATCCGGGAGCTGTCCCCTTAGTTTCATCACTGCATCCTTGAGTTGCTTATTGAACTCCACAGCCATCTCATTCTGAGCCTTGTTACAGCCGTACTGGTCAAGCATGCCCGGCGGTGGGTTTCGGATGTACATTACCGCTATAGGCAAGCAACCAATTGGACCCGTGTTATGAATCCAGAATGTTCTACCTCCTTCTTGATACAGATGCTGTCAATTCCAAGTAATCAAAATCAGCCATGGGTGCGGGTTGTATGGTACATAAAGAAAGGGTTCAACTCTGAAGTTGAAAACTTGGAAACTTACTTGAACTGCAGATGTAAGCTTGTTTGCTATATCTGGGAGAGAAGCTCGGAGTTGGTCATACCCCTGCCGGAAACCAACAGAGAGATCATTTTGCCCAATGTCAAATGTGTAAAGAGCCTCTGGGAAGTCCTCCGGCCGGGGGAGTTTGTCTCGGTCAGAAGGTGACTTAGCTGAAGAAAATGATCAGAATTAGGGAGTAGGGAGAAGATTCAATTTTGGGTTTAGAAATTTAAAACTTAGAAGTTAGTTACCCTGAATGTAGAGATCCCTGGTGCGTGCTCTGAACTGGTCGAACTGGGAAATCTGCATGTCAAGGAAGAATGGACTTATACCATTCTGATATATGGTTTCATTAGGCCTCAAAATTGTTGATCCTCCCGTCGCGAAATTGGCACCGTGCCGGTAATTTGTTCCGATTGAATCCAGGTACGCACTCAGGTATGGCAAACCCAGATGCTCAGCTTCACAATGAAGACGAAAATTTTAATTTTCAATTAAAAATGAAAGCAGGGGATTTTATGATTTATCTATCTATCTGGGTGAAGATCAAATGCTGATTTTGATTGATTTACCTATGAAGTCTATGAGGACACGCCCATCACTGTCCCTCCCAGCCGGCTTGTGGAAGAAGTTCTCACCGTACGGCGCAGAAATCGGAAGAAACGCCGCAGAGATTCCGCCGGTGTCGGAGTTGGAGTCGCCGAAGTTGTAAATCGCCGGAAAACGACAGCTGGGCAAGCCCATGGCGTCCTCACCCCACACAGTACCCAACACCAACGCCATCAAAATCCCACCTATCAAAGCTCTGAAACTCTCCATTTTCGTGTACATTTCAGCCCCCATCACCTTTCTTTGCTCGTATATATATATACCCAGGCAGAAGCTCGATTCCAGACAAATCTTATCTTCAGTTTGAAATAAAGCTCACGACAATCGTCTCTTCTTATTCTTGAAGGGAAACTTATTGTATGGTGTGCTAATTTGTCAATATTTCAAAAAAGGAGTAATAAGGGAGCTGAATTCCCAACAAGTGCAACACGTGGGAAGTAATTTTTTATTTCCAAAATACCCTCATTCACAATTGGTAAGCCGTTACTATTTTTTAAAACTATTTTCAAAAAACAAGAAAAAAAAAATAATAATCGGTTCCTAATTTGTTTTTATTTAAATAAAAATGAAAACATTGAAAATACTAAATTTAGAGGACACAAAAATAATATTCAATATGTTTTCTAAAATTATTCTCATGAACATTTAAAAAAAAAAATATGGACAAAAAATGCCCTAAAATAGGACTTTATCCCCAAAATATTTGTGAGAAAAAAAAATCTTCAAAACAACCGGATAGAGGGATTCATGATCATTCGTCCGGTCTTATTGTGCTAATTTCGAGTGAGGGGAATAGATAAATCCTATCGACTAGTCATATTTTGTTTATATTTTAAAACACACTTTCAATCCCTCAAAAACACTTTTTCAAAAGAAAATATTTTTCATATTTATGAATCACTTTATATGTAAATATTTTTAAGGATAATTGTTGATATAATAAAACATCTTTCTCTCTTGAGTCGTGAATATCCTTATTTGAAATAATTATTTTCATTCTATTGAATAATCAAACTTTAATGTCTATATTTTTGGATAAAATTTGAAAAAAGAAAAAAAAAGAAAAATTGAAGTAAATGGGAAGATATGATAATAAGATAATCTTGTTAGTCATTAAGATGTGTTACATTATACGAACATTCATTCTTATTTTGCTTTGGATTTTCTTCTAAAAAGTTTCAAGAACAAATAAATTCACATAGTTTGGTGAGTCATAAGGGAGCTGAAACCAATATCATGTATCTTAATTTTAAAAATATTCCCAACAAGTGCAACACATGGGAAGTGATTTTTTCTTCCCAAAATGCCCTCATTCACTATTCTTATTTTTTAAAACTATTTTTTGTTATAAGAAACAAGAAAAATAAGGACAATATATTTGATTTTTAGTTTGTTTTTATTCTGAAAAGAGAGAACACAAAAAAGGTTAAATTTAGAAGACACCAAAATAATATTAAATGTGTTTTCAAAAACTCTTCTCATATATAATTTTCCATAAACTCAAAAAAATAGAATTTAAAACCCAAAAAATATTCGTTAGAAGGAAAATTCTTCCTAACAACCGAATGGGGGATTCATGATCATCCGTCCGGTCTTCATGTGCTGATTTTAGTTCCCACCCCCAAAAGATTACTTTCAATCATATTTTGTTTATATTTTAAAACACACTTTCAATCGCTCAAAAACATTTTTTCCAAAAAAATATATTTCATATTTATGTAAATATTTTTCACTTTATATGTAAATAATTTTAAGGATAATTGTTGATATAATAAAACAAGAACTTTCTCTCTTGAGTCGTGAATAGGCACTACTATCCTTATTTGAAATAATATCAAGTTTCACCCAAAAACTTTATCTTAATCTTATTTATTTTCATTCCATTGAATCAATCAAACTTTAATGTCTATATTTTTGGATAAAAAAAGGAAAAAGAAGATAAATTGAAGTAAATGGAAAGATAATATGATTGAGTTGACAACTAATAAGATAAATCTTGTGAACTATTAAGACGTGTTACATTATACGAACATTCATTCTTATTTTGCTTTGGATTTTCTTCTAAAAAAGTTTCAAAAACAAATAAATTCACGTAGTTCATATTTATAAATTCAGATTGGTTTTTTCGGGTTTTCATGCAGCTGGAATGAGGGTATTTTTGGAAGAGAAAATCCATTCACACAGGCTGCACTTGTCAGAAAATATCTTTGAAATCAGCATGTGTACCCTACTACCCTCGGTCTCAGCTTCCTTATTATTCTTTTTTAAATATTCCGAAACGAGTACACCATAACATAAGTTTCTCCCTTCTCGCAGCGGATTTGACAATCATTAACATTTACAGTGATGAAATTCAGTAATATATATATATATAATATTTTTTTTGGTATATATTCTATCTCAACGTTTGTTGTGCCTTGTGATGACATCATGATTTGGGGGGTTTTCTTCTGTTTTCCACTGGCAGTACAGTCATAGTCTGTCACCCACCGCATGCATGTAATTTTCTGTCTACACTCACCATACTAACTTGCTATGACCACGTGGCAAAACGCATGGCGTTGGATGGAAATACCGAGGGCTATAATTAAAAATTATGGTATTATACATACTCCCCATGTGAGAATGGGATCTGGGTTGCCCCCACCATGCCACCATATATCTATATGTGTATCTCCAGACAAAAGTAAAGTGTGGATGCTTTTTTTCCATTGAAGTAAGAACAAGATTATGGGTATGCGTTAAAGGTGCCAATTAATACGATAATGACGCCGCACAATGTTGAAACTCAGGCAGAAGAGCTGTGATTTTTTTATTTTAATTTAGCAGCAAAGATGGAAAGAATTGAGGTAAAACTGATATAATGAGGAGACAGTTCGAATAGTAGGTTGAAGGGTCCCTTTCTGGTTGTAGCCTTGTAGGGAAGGGAAGGGAAGGGAAGGGAAGGGAATGTTAAAGAGTTTACAGATGAGCGCTTTGTCCCACATCGCATGGGGTTATAAGAAAGGCAACACTTACTTAAAGTGATTACGATTCCAAAGCTTTAAACAAAAAGACCGTTATACGATCAAATAGTTAACGCTGACGCTTTAAATTTCACTGTTTCAAGATGCCCTGCGCCTAAAGTGTCATCTTCGACTTTAAATATATAATTTAAAAAATATCACAGCTCTTTCTGATCTATCGCTGAATGGGCTTGTTCAACTTTTTGAGTCCACGAACGAGCCGGCTTTGTCCCACATCGGTGAAGAGAAGAATGCAACACTTACTTAAAGTATTAATGACCCAAAGCTCAAACAACAAACACTCAAGAATGACAGATCAGCAAGAACGTAATGTAATTTTAAATTATATATTTAAAAGCTCAAATATTGGTGATTTGGGCACTGGGGCATTCGGGGCCTTTAAATTGAAACAAAACCCAACCCAAAATTACATTTGGGTTATGCCCAAGATGTGTTTATGCCCAAAGATGTGTTCTTTCAATTTATGGTTAATGAAGCCTTCACATTCTTCTTGCACCTTTTCACTATCTTAAATTAAAGATATTTTTCAACAAAGAAATTAATTGGTTTGCAAAGCAATTAATTTATTTTTGCTGTATCCCAGCCGCTTTTCGCAGATTCGCTTTTGCATCGAATCCGTGGGGGCTAAACAACATTTTTAAAGATAAATGACATCACGCCTCAAAAATCCACTAATTCTCCTATCGATTGTTTCCTTTCTTAAACATTTTTTAAGTGTTTATATCTCTATCCATCATGGACAAACATACTAATTGCATTCAAGGTCATGAAATCAAGACTTCATGAAACTCGATCGACGGATGACACTAATTGTACTCAGCAGCTAGATAAGATGATGTTCTTTCCCACGCTTGAAAGTTGCATACGTGTTGATCCGAACCCGCTACGTGATTCCGCCTTTCTCCTGATGAAACCGAAAATGTCAAAGATGAACGTACAAAACGTCAAGAGGGCGAATTGCTATGCCGAGGACACATAATCAACACACTTTCGGATCGCCTATATGACTTGTTCACTTCGGGGCCAAATTCAGAGAACTGGAACGCCAATTCAAATACAACACCGAAAAAAAGGAGCGTATAAGCTTTCGCCTCTACAATTTTTTGAATTTAATATGGCTGATCATATTTCGCTTTGGACCAAGTGCATGAGTTACGATTTTAGTTTCCAAATTGAAAGATTTGAAAGCCGATGTTGTGAACCATTGCAAGTATGGGCTATAATTGCCAAACTTCCTCCATCTTGAATGATTATAGAAGAAATTGTCGCATTCTTCAAAGTTTCACTGAACAATTGCAAAAACATCTTAGAATTGAAGAAGAAACAAGAATTCGAGACAGAGACTTGAAAATGTAGTAACTGTCTCCAAAGTCGAATTTTGTCATTGGCCAACAAGGGCCGGAACTAGATTCTGTGGAACAACTGAAATAAGAGAAAGACTCTTGACTCAAACTCTAACAATAATTCCAAGAAAGATAAGACCTGTTTCTATTGCAAGAAAAAAGAGCACTTTAAACAAGAGTGCAGACTTTGGAAGAAAATGAAGAATGATCATGCTGGTTCTAATGGCAAGACATGTATCGGCTAATAAGAAAAAGAGTTACAAAATTCATATGGTTTCGAATGCGTATTTCGATGGTAATCGAAGTGAATATAGCTTCTGTCTCCAACACCAATGATTGGTGGTATGATTCGGGTGCAACCATTCATATATGCAATGATAAAAATCATTTCAAACATTATGAAGTTGCTACCCAAGGACATGAAGTATTGATGGGAAATAATAATGCTGTCAAAGTTCATGGCAAAGGAACCATTGAAATTCATTTCACTTCCGGAAGAAGCAGATTTACCACTGTTCATGTAAATTAAATTAGAAAGAATTTAATTTCTGCAAATTTGCTTTGTAAGGGAGGATTCAAGACTGTTTTAGAATCCGACAAACTTATCCTCTCAAAGAATGGGGTCTTTGTTGGGAAGGGATATGCTTGTGATGGAATGTTCAAACTTTCTGTAAATTCTATTATTAATAATAAGAATAAGAATATTTCTGTTTATATGGTTGATTCATTAATTAATTTATGGCATTCACGCTTAGCACATGTAAATTTTAGGTCACTTAAATTTATGGCTAAAAATGGTTACATAACATACGGAAATGATAACCATGATAAATGTGAAATTTTGCATTCAAGTTAAGATTAATAAATTACTAGCTTCCTAAGTCCGAAGGAATTTCGAATTTTACAAATTATTCATTCGACATATGTGAATTCAAATGGTAATTTGACTAGAGGATGGTGGTGTCGCATATTTGCCATTTTTATTGATGATTACTTCTTAGGTATACCTATGCATATCTTATGAAGCATAAAGATGAAGTGTTCGACAAATTTAAAGTGTATAAATCGATTGTCGAAAATCAAAAGGAAAAGAAAATAAAAATACTTAGAAGCGATAGAGGTGGAGAATATTTTCCTGCTAATTTTTCTTCCTTCTGTGAAGAACATGGAATAATACATCAAAGAACTTCACCTTATACTCCTCAACAAAATGGATTGGCTGAGAGAAAGAATAGAACCCTTGTAGATATGGTGAATTCAATGTTGCTAAGTTCTAAGCTTCCCTTTAACCTTTGGGGAGAAGCATTACTTAGTGCTTGCCATATTCATAATAGAATACCTCAAAGATTACAAAGACTTCCCTTACGACTATGGAATGGTAGAAAACCAAATTTAAGTTATATTCGCCCGGTCGTTTAGCCTTTTATAGAGTTCCGATCCAAAAGAACAAAGTTAGGGCCACAACCAATGAAAAGTATCTTTGTAGGATATGCTGAAAATTCCAAGGCCTATAGGTTGTTAGACTTGGTAATCATGGAATCTAGAGATGTCCAATTTCTTGAGAATAAAACTCGAGATGATTCTACAAATGAGTCAACATCATTATCCGATGGTGTAAATGAAACCAATATTCCTAATAGGTCTAGTTCTCCTTTGCTTGTTGACAACAAAAATACTAAAATTCAAGAACAAGTTGAAATAAGGAGAAGTCGAGAACTAGAAAGAAAAAGTATCGATCCCGATTTCATTTCCTCTCAAGCTATTGTCTTTCTTGTGAAGGTGATAGAACTAATAATGTACTTACAAGATTCCTATCTTATTAAATGTAGAGGAGGATATGAATACCTAAGACGTATAAAGAAGCTTTTGGCTTCAAGAGATTCGTCTTTTGGAAAGAAGATATAAATGATAAAATAGATTCCTTACTATCAAATGGTACATGGGTTTCCGTTGATCCAATCTCCCAATAAACCTACGGATGTAAAATGATATTTAGAACAAAAGATGGAAATATTTTTTAAAGCAAGGTTGGTGGCTAAAGGATTTCAAGAAAAGGAGGGTGTTGATTACTTTGATACTTATGCTCCCAGAGCTCGATTACTCTATAAGGTTGTTAGTTTGCGTTAGCATCCATTTATAACTTATGTATTCATCAAATGCATGTTAAAATCGCTTTCTTAAATGGTGATCTAAATGAAGAGGTGTACATGGAACAACCTCGAGATTTTGTAGACACGGAAACGAGTATAAAGTATGTAAGCTTTCAACAAAATCCTTGTATGATTGGAAATAAGCTCCAAAAACAATGGCATGAAAATTTGATTCAAGTGATTTTAGAATATGGTTTCTGCCATAATGGTGCCGAGTAAATGCATTTATTCTAAATTCATATAAATCCCTGTGTAATTATAGCGTTCTATGTTGATGACATGCTTATAATAGGTACGCAACATGGATGAAGTCAATGATTCTAAGACTTATCTTTCTTCGACATTTCAAATGAAAGACTTAGGTGAGGTAGACAAGATCTTAGGTGTCAAAGTTAAGAGACATAGCTGGGCTTTGCACTTGTCAATCTCATTATATTGAGAAAATGTTAACCAAGTTCAATCATTTGCATATTAAAGAGGCAAACACTCCTTATGATGTTTCCATTCATTTGAATGAAAATCCTGGTAGAGTTGTTGCTCAAGTCGAGTATGCTAGTGCTATAGGAAGTCTAATGTATGCTATGCATTGCACTAGACCCGATATAGCCTTTGCAAACTTGTAAGCCGAGATTCACTAAAAATCTAGGAGTGATGCATTGGAAAGCGATAACAAGAGTTCTTGGCTATCTTAAAAGGACCAAAGACTTGGGATTGTTTTATAATAACTTTCCAGCTGTGTTAGAAGGTTATACCGACGCTAGTTGATAACAACAAGTACATGATAAAATGTCAACTGCTAGATGGATTTTTATATTAGGCTTACTTCTGTCGCTCCTAGGCTTCAAGAAGCAAACATGTATAACACATTCGACCATGGAGTCAGAATTTATTGCCTTAGCAGCAGCGGGCAAGGAAGCTGAATGGCTGAGAAATTTGTTACTAGATATAGAGTTGTGGCCACAACCGATGCCATCTATTTCCTTGCATTGCGATAGTCAAGCTACTATGTCAAGAGCGCTCAGTAAGATATATAATGGAAAGTCAAGACATATAAGTCTAAGACATAAATATGTGAGACAATTAATCAATGAAGGTGTAATAACTATTACCTATGTAAGGTCTTGCAAGCATCTAGCAGATTCGTTTACCAAAGCTCTAGCAAGAGACTTAGTAAGGAGTACTGCTGTTGAGATGGGTTTACAACCCTTCGACTAAACTTATCATTAGTGGGAACCCAACTTCTATATTAGCATTACCACTAAGTTAGAAGTTTAATGGGTAATAACAAGTTAATGATAACGATTTTGAGTACTAGGACGATAGCAAGTTAGTACCATAAGAGGGCGAGTGTGATATACACTCTTAATGAAATTACTTCACCTATGTAGACATGAGAAGTGGTGTCAGTTTCTAGCAAAGAAAAGGAACTTTGTAAATGTCTATGAATTCGTGATGCAAGACATGACCTTAATAGTGCTAGTTATTATGAGAACGCCTTTATAAGTCAAATGCATGCATACGTGTGGCATTTCCGCTTAGCGTAAAGAATCAAAGTTTCTGGGCTTTAGGCCACTATGATTTTCTTGCAAACATCTTGAAGTGCTTACACTAACTAAAGGTTTAAAACAATAGTTACCTTTACGTATATATTTCGCTACATCTATGACTATACCGACCACACACAAACTAAGTGGGGGATTGTTAAAGTAGTTTGTGTATGAGTGGGTTTGTCCCACATCGGTGAAGAGAAGAGTGCAACACTTACTTAAAGTATTGATGGACTCCAAAAGTTCAAACAAACACCAAGATACTTAATTGTAGAAGAATGCGTAAGTAATGTTTAAATTATATATTTAAAGTCAAAGATGAGACTTGGGCACTTGGGCCTTTAAATTGAAACAAAAGCCCAACCCGAAATTACATTTTGGGTTATGCCCAAAAGATGTGTTCTTTCAATTTATGGTTACTGCTCTTCACATTCTTCTTTGCACATTTTCACTCTCTTAAATTAAAGACATTCTCAACAACAAATTAATTGACTTGCAAAAACAATTAATAGGGATTTTGTTGTATCCTGAAAGTGTTTTTCGCAGATTCCTGTTTTTGCACTGAATTGTGGGGGCAAAATAAACACTTAAAAGATAGTGATTATTCACGCCTCAAAATCCATACTCAATTCTCCTATCAGATTGTTTTCTAACATGGAAGGGAAGGGAAGGTGTCTCAAAATATCCATGAGAGTTGAGGCTCATTAATTGATGATAGAAGCCCAAGCTGTCCATTTTGAAGTGAAATAAAAAAAAACACACACACACATACCATTCTAAAATGCTCTCCTTAGCCACAACGAGTAAAGAGGTGGTACCCATCACCCAATCAAACTAAAATACCCACAAATCTTTGAAATGTCTCCTTTTTAATACTAGAACCGACCATCTTTCTTACTTAATAGTTAATATTGAAGAAATTATAACTGTACAACTCTTTATCAGATATTATTCGGTCATATATGATTTCTCATTAACCAATTCCAATTTTGTTTTTTTATTAGGTCTACACTTTAAGCAAAAACGCCTCTTCATAATATCGGGAAATTTCTAAAGATTTTATATAATGGACCTTTAATTTTTTTTATAACTAATCACTTTTGTTATAATCGCAGAAATCGGTTTCATCGTAACTCGAACTCGAACTCTTCCTTTTGGGGATATCACGCCTTAAATTCTCAACACTTTACCAACTAAGAGCTGATGTATATATCACTTTCACTAACCAACCCTGATTTTGCTTGTTCATGCCTCAAAAAAATACTCCATAATATTGAGTCGCTTATACATGGACTCCACTTTTTTGACAATTAATCACTTTATTATAACATAAAGATATTCTCGCCCATTAGACCCTCGAATATGAGACTCATCTCCTTTTAGATGTTCTCAGATTTTTAAACTTGAATATTAATTGAACATATGGACTAATTACTCATAAATAAAAATATATAAAATTAGAAATTTTGGCTGCTGATTATCAAAATTTTAAACCCTAGCCAAGCTTGACGAGTGAGGAAAGCTAACTAATTTCTACTTGGGTCGAACGGATTCAATCAATTTTTGGATTTCACCCCAAGACCCATATCCCAATCCGAAGTACTTAATGGGCTTATTTCCTTCTCCTCTTAAGGCCCAGCCCAGACCAACGGAATCAACGACGTCGTTTGTATCAATTGAGTCACCCAACGAAATAGCAAAACCTAGGCAGAGAGCAGAGCAATGGCGATTTCTGAGCAGAGAAGCGAAGAAAAAGCGGGGAAGGAGAAGAAGGAGAAGGTCGAAATCGAAGGGAGCAACCTGTTGGGCCCTCCCACTTTCGAAACCCTAGAAAATGGCCGCTTCAAATGCGTTGAAACCGGCCACGAAATGCCTCCAAACGCCGTGGACTCTTACTCTCAGACCAAACGGTGCCGTTTGGGCCTCATCGACTTTGCTTTGTCGCACAAAAAACCCCCGCTCAACCTTTTCAAGCAAGACCCCATCTCTCGGTAGACCAAAACTTCTTCCTTCCTTTGATTCCAGATTTCTAGTTTTCGTATGATGTTCTTTTCCCCGCCTTTCAAGCATCTAGACTGACAGATGTCTTCCTCTCTATTTTCTATGTTTTTTTTTTACATTTTAATTTATTATTATTATTTTTTTGTTTCAGTTCCAAGTTAATATGTAAACTGACTGGAGATACAATCAATAAAACTGAGGAACATATATGGAAGCATATCAACGGGCGGAGATTCCTCAACAAACTAGGTCTGTTTTTCTCTCATAGCCCCTAATTTGTGAATCCCTGCTGTGAAAATCGTAGTATTCGTATATTGGAATTGACTTGAAAAGTTAGAACACCAGAAAATTTATTCATTTGGTGCATTTGAAGTGTGCCATTAGGTATCCTCTTGCTTACTTTGTATGGTGATTTGGTGTTTCCGTAACCAGAGCAAAAGGAAGCTGAAAAACAGATGTCGAATGGAAAAGTAGTGGACAAGGGTGATCAGATGCAGCAGAAGGCTGGGGAGAAGAAGAAGAAGAAGGATAAGGAGAAGAAAGCTGAGAAGAAGTGACAGAAGATGAAGAAGAAGAAGCAGAAGCAAGAGAAAGAGGTTGATGAGAATATCTCTGAAGCAAGAAAATCAGAGGTCGATGAGATTAATAAGAACAATGATACTGAGAAGCCGAATTTTGGATGCCTCCTGTCGGAGATCGATGGGATTTTGATGATGGAGGAGATCGATGGGGTTCTGGTTCAGATTTGGAATCTGATATTGATGAATCTAATGGGAGGTGGTGTTTTACCTGTGGCGGTTGGGACGCCTGTAATCATAATGTTTTCTACTCTAGCATCTAATATGTTTATGAACATTGGCTGGATTAGGAAAAATAATGTAGTGACAAAAATATGAATGATTTTAGAATTAATTTCCTTTTTTTTTTCAAATCTAGTTATCAGGTCTCTCCAATTAAATAGGTTGGATTAGTTTATGAAAGGTTCTAGACTCAAGTCTAATGGGATAATTCTCATTCATAAAAAATGAATGATTAACAGGGCGATTAGTGACCACATAGTTTATGTCTTGTACCTTGATTCTTTATATCTGACTAGATTGATAGTCTAAATCTAGGGAGATCCCAAAATTTTTGGGATTCAGTGCCCATTTTTTCAGTTGGAGGCTATAACACCATCTCGACCAAAGATTTGATGGAGTCGTGAGTCTTTGACGATAGTTTAAGGCATTGAAGGTTATGAAGACAATTGAATGTCTTATCCCATAATGAGGGAAAAAACAATTCTTACCTAGTTTTGGAGGGTTATTGAGAAGTAAATTAGATTGTTGTGTCCTGCCCAATATTAATTCCATTCTACCTTGACATGTGTTGGACCTTATCAACCAGCTAGAAATCTCCTGATAAATAGAAAAATCATTTTAGACATTGTTCTCTTAGGCATATTGGTATACTTGTAAGGAAAGGGGCTAGAGATTCTTTAAGGGGTGGAATTGTCAAAGAAAGTTTTCAAAGCCCTGATTGTGATGTCTTTGATCATTTGGTGTAAGGAATTTTCGTGAGACTGCTTTGTCATTCTTAATATTATTTGTTGGTAGTGACACTGATTAATAGGCATTTCGTTCCCATTGTGATTCCTTTTATATAGGTGTTTTGGTTTAGCTTTAAGTTTGGGCTATAGCCTCTAAATACTTCTAAGAGACTATTAGCAGTTCCCAGTCATATGATTAAATTGATCAATCAAACTTGTGTTATTATGAAAACCATGATACTCAACCCGTCACCTATGAACCAAATGATGTTTGATTGTAAATGTTTGTTAGTTGATGAGATATACTACAAGAACCTACCATAAATTATATATTTATAAACGATGCAGCTGCCTGCAGTGTCTGCTTCTAAATCAACTCAAGGTATAAAATTAGATTTTTTTTTTTTTTGATTGGTAAAGTGGTATAAAATTAGATATTCTCCAGCAGATTGAATTATTTGCATCTTGAGCCATGGTGTCTGGAGTCCTTCTGGGTGGATATAATTTAAATACATCTCCATATTATATCCTGAAACTGTGTTGCTAATTATTTATACTATTCGCCTGCATTAGATGATGGTGAAGAAGAAGAAGAGCATGGCAATGAATCACGAGAGCTCTCCAAGAGGTATGTATTATGTAACAACATTTTATTACGCTCTCTGTTAGCAGTTCTCTCTTCTGCAATTCTCTGTTGTCGATGTGCTTGACCCCTCTGTACCTTTCAGGACAAAGCGACTGTCCATAGAAGTTGGACCGAGTAGTTTTGCCTCGAGGAAGAAAAAGAAGAAGATCAATCCAAAGTATTGATTTGTTAATCAAATCAGCTTCTGATGTAATACACAAATTTTTGCAATAACTCGTTCAGTTTAGATTGGGTGTTCTATCCATGTGAGGGATGATCAGTTGAAGGATTTCAAAGATATTATTTTTTGCTAAATTAATTGCATGGAGAAGAATACGAAATTTGATTAACTCACTGTATATCCATAACTATAACTTATAAAGAAAGGGAGCCACAAACAATTGATTGGTCTAAGGTGCATTTGGTTTTTTGGTTTTTTGTTGAAAGCAATTTGCTTTTGTTTGTTTTTAACTTTTGGAAAAATTAGTATTAAAACTCAGTTTTCATGACTTTGCTTTAAATCTTGAAGAAAAAGTTTGTTTTAAATATAATAATTTTTGTTTTACTTCTAGAAGACAGCTCAGGATACCTAAATAGTCATCAAAGAATGCAGTTTCAAGGTAATAAAGGTTTGGAGTCTGGTTGAGGACATAAAAATAAAATTCATAAAAGTCGATATATGTAAAAGGAAAATTTTTTATTCAGGATTTATATACAAAAGGTATGAAAGTTCAAGACTTTAAAACTAATTTTCTCTTAACTTTTCACTTTTGAAATTTTTAGTTGAGTAGAAAAAGCTAACCTTTTTATCTTTTTTTAATGCTTTTGGTAATGTTTTTTTTTTTTTTTTAATAAAAAAACATATTCAACAGTAAGAAAGTTATATATTTTATTATCTAATTGAACTTTTATGCTTTGTTCCATACTAATTAAATAAAATATATGTATTTTTAAATTTTTATTCCAAAATTTATTTTCTAAGATAAAAATGAAAAGATTAGTTTTTTTTTTTTTTTTAAATAAACAACTTAATATTTAACTTGCCAGTTTCTTGAGAACAAAAGTTTTATTTAGCATCAAATACCACCTAAATGTTTGAACCTTGCGACTGAGGGATTGAAATTAATTAGAAACTTGACTGAATGAAAGGACAGACTGCTCCGAGTGAAAAATACCTTATCCAATTATATTAAAAAAAAAAATCAAAGAATAAATAATAACAGCTCCTGAATGGTGGTTTGAGTTTGAGCTTTTGACCCAAAGCAAAGTACCGATCTCCGTCCCCCATTGTCAATATTCAGTCAGGTCAAACCAGACTGATCAATCTCGATGCTCATGATTTTTTAATGTTAAAATTTTTACAACGCTCATTCTTCCATGGAGCTCCATCATGAAAATTCGTTTCAAAACGAAAGTGAAAGAGAGAAGACGTTGTTTTGAAACCATGAACGAAACAAAACATCAAACACATTATTAAGAAACATAGAAAGATGATGGCATCTCGCCACACCCTTTATCGAAGAAAGATATGAAGCTGATGTAATTCCTGATATTGCCGCTTCTGGATTTTGCATCATCATTCAAAACATTTTATATTGTAACATTTATTTTATCAATCCAGTCGCATCCATTTCTATTAACAATACATGGTACTGATGTCCTCTCATGATTCTCATTATAACCAATCGCACCAACATCTAAAGCAAATATCCAGAGAACAGCCGCCACCAGCACGATTTCTTCTGCGTTGAAATGTCTGATGAAAAACTGTCGGTCATTATTGCCCTCTTTATGGATGAGGATTTTACCAATTTTGATTCCCTTGCAGCATGCTCTTAATGCATTCTCCATGCTTTCCCCACTGATATTAAGAAATGATTCGGTTTTTTTCGATTACCAAAGTGAGTCACAAAAACAAGTTATTTTGCTCGTGATTCACTGAACCACAAGAGAAAGAGAGAGAGAGAGAGAGAGAGAGAGAGAGAAATACCTTCTAATAACTGAAACCCCACACAACCTTCTACAGAAAACCACGCCAGAGTATACAGATCCTGCATAGCAAAAAGAGAGGCTGAATGAATGAACACCAAAGAAGTACTTGTCTCAGACATGTGGGAAACCTTATTCAGTGTTAAAGTAGATATAGCAAGGAAGAAATTCAAACAGAGGTTCATACCATAAATTACCAATATGATGTTAATGGATACTGAATGTATGTTTTGAATTACAAGAAATGATGTCGGCTGATGAGTTAAAGGAGATGCCATCAATTCAATGCTACAAGAAAGCACAAAATGATACCAGTTACCTGTTGGGGTAAGCACCTGTTTTCAGTAAAGGGAAGATGTCCTAGACCATGCTCCACAACCTAAAACATGGTTCCAGAAAACATTACATTAGAGATAACGCAAGAATACAACTTAATCAATGGGGTAAACACAATTTCTCCCATATTATGATAATTTTATACCAGGCGAATAAGTCGATCTGCATAAAAGACAAAGTCATGCTTTTGTTGTTTAACATCACGCATAAAGGGTGTGCATTCCACTTACCTGGATTCAAAAGAGAATCATCACTGAAATTTTTTATTTCTTTCTGTCTTTTTCTTCCATTTTTCTTTTTGCTTACTTTAAAAATCCAGAACTGGAAATCATGGATAAGAAGTTATAGAACTCCAAAAGGTCTTACCTGAAATGTCAAAAGTATTATAAAACATTTTGGTATATTTTTACATATATCATGCTGGGCTGCTCTGTACGAATATGTTGTACTATCAAGTCAACCGCAACATCATTATCTCCTCCTCGAGGGATTATAGTTGCCTGCATATTTTAGATGGGTGAATGTATTCTCAAAAACTTTGGCTTTACAAACTTGTCGTATCAAAAATCACAGATAATAGAGAAAAAGAAAGAAACACATTAAGAATTTAAGATCACAGAACTCCAGACTAGTGGAACGATAAAGCAAGAAACTAGAACAAAAGCGCTTAATCCCATAATAGATGGAATAACCATAAACGATCCTATTTTTAGTTTTCCAAGTTTCAACTTTCAGCTTCTACCATATGACTTCAGCTACCTGTGATGGTTCAAGACTGGAGTTTACACGGCACAACAGGGCGAGATTCATTGAATATAAAAATAAAGTTCAGGAAATTGCACTTTGAAACAGGATTTTATATTATTTCTGCAGGGCACACTGCTCAAAGGGGCTTTTGTTTCTAGAGGTTTACTAAAACTCATCAGATTTTTCTGCTGCAATGTGGCCTGGAAGCATATTTACTGCTGGAAGGCATTTATATATTAAGGGCATGTAGATGCAGTATTGAGACTGTAGACGTTGAGGTGAAAAAATATAAGACCAAAGTCCAAAATCAACAATCACAGAAAATCAAAGCAGGCTTCAGGGATTAAATGACTAGAATTTAATCGAAGTTGGCATCCAAAGAAAAGGCAAAGGTTTTGCCACTGGGTTACATGGTTAATGTAGCCATTTCACATATCTTGCTATGGTTCAAGGCAACCTTACTGGAACCTGTTGGTTAAACAAGCCTATTTTCAATTTGAGCTATCAATGAATACTTTCTCAGAGTTGGTTGGTTCTCCATTCAGCATGTATATATAGAGAGTATTGGATGGGATAACAGTAATGAGTTTGCTGGACATAACAGCAGGGAATCTCTGTACCTCAAGGACATATTGTTTTAAGTAGTAGGTCAAACTATATTTATCATGGGAATTTTAATATAGGGAATTCAGCACATGTCTAAATCCTTTGGCAGCTGACAAGGAATTGCCTATTAATTTAGGTTCTGTGAAAGATAGAAAAAGGCTCCATTGCCTTGCATTTTTCTTGCATACAGGATACTTCATCTGTAATAATTGTAGGGTATACAAGAGCCATAAATCATGCAAAGATATTTAGTCTTGAATGCATACACCAAAAAGTACACATCACATTGAATTGACAGCTGAAAACCTTTTCACTAGGAAAAAATGAGCCCCTCTGATAGCAATTGTTTATTAAAATAATTAAATAAATTTCTTTCACTAACTTGGTCAAGCACATTATGGATGTCTCTGCCTCTCTCAACCGTATCACGTTGTATCCTCCGTGCAAGCCGCACATCAGAATCTGCACTGATGAATTTGTTATGATGGTAATTGAATCAGACATGGTTCATGGAAGAGAAGTGGTTGTCATGGTCTTATAGCACATCTTCAGAAGCAAAGAATTGAGAAAGAACCAATGTCATCGGAACATTTTGCCTAGTCTTAATTGAAGAGCTTCTTACCATTACAATTTTGTTATAAATCAATTTGACAAACTGGAAAGTTAGCTAACTAGTAGGCTCTGCTACACCGAGCACCCTCATTTTTTCTCTCATTAGATGTCTCCAATTCCCTTTCAAATCTTATCAGGAATACTATTCTTCATCAATCCACTGGGTTGAAACTATGTTCTCTACCAAAGCACTAATCTCTCCACAATGTTATATATAAAAAGAGAAGGCCATAACCAATTCAAATATCATTCCAGAACAGATAGCAGGATCTTGAAAACTTTCCACTCTGCTAGTGGTAGATTATATTCTTCCTCAAAATATTGCTTATATTACAGATATAAACCAAAAAAATAAAATAAAATAAAATGTATGGACAATAGCATTAATACTGACAGAAAGAATAACCTGTATCAACAAAGATCTTCATGTTCATGAGAGATCACGAACGCGATATCATGGAGAACCAGCATTCCTTCTAAAATAATGATATTCAGCATTACATTTGATCCAAAGAAACATCATTGAAAACCAACCAAAATTTTTAGTTGAAACTTCATAAGCTGCAAGATGGTAATGACTAATTACAGACATGAACTTATATAAATTAAGGATAGTGTCTTAACACTAAAGACAGGTTATCACCTTACGTCCTGGTTCAACGTTCTTATGAGTCTTGAAATCATAATTGGGAATGCTGACTGCTTGTCCATTTTTAAGTTTATTCATGCAAGTGAGAAGAAGTTCTGTATTGAAGGCATCTGAAAAGCATCCATAATGTGAAAAGGCAATGTTAATGACACCAAAAATATCCAATTTCCTTGCAGACTATGTCATTCATAAATTTAAAAACTTGACATGAGATGCTTACCTGGGTGGTCAAAATTAATTTCTTGTACTTTTTTTAATTTCTCATCACTTAACGGGCAATAAAATGAATCCTGCAATGGTTGTGCAAAACAAAACTGAGAAGATAAATGGAAGATTCTATAAAGCCTAAGTTACAAGATCGTTCCATTTGAATATTGGATATCAGGTGGGAGCTCTAAGTAAAAAAAAAAAGTAAATCCTATACAGTTCTAACTAAAAAAACAAACAAATTAGAAGTGGTTCGAGCATTAATAAATAGGTCAAGTAAAGAAAAAAAAGAAAGAAATTATACTTGATTTACAAGAACAGGTTGATCAGAAGCTGAGCAACAATCATATTGCAAACAGTTGTTTTTCCAGATGCAGTGCCACCAGCAACACCTGTTGTAAGTATTTTATTATTAAGCGCTCGATACTCGATTCACGATTCATAATAGAATCACTTTTAACACATTGCCGTATTTCTCATCGCAATATACAAATTTTCAATACAAGTTTTCTTTTTTTTTCTTTTTTTCTTTTCCTGTTTAGTTTGGGATTTGAAGAAACACATAGAGATCACACTGTATTCTGCGTGTCATTCTCTGTAAGTGAAAACAATATTTACCGATTACGAACGGTTGCTTCAGCAGCCGTGCCGGAGCTTCAGAGGAATCGTGCTTAAAATGTTCTTTGATTTGCTCGGCCAATGTATCCGATTCCATCTCTATTAAAAAGAAACAAAACATCAGGAATTGAAGCCGAATCAACAAATAAAATCGAATGTAAGAAAATTAGTTTAGATCTGGAGGAATAACAATGAGATTGGAACTGGAGAAGAGGAAGGAACGATCACCTCGCGTAAAAAAATGATATACAGGAATCGGAGTAGGGTGCTAAAAGAAAAAGAAGAGAATAGAGATTGGAGGTGTTAGGAGAAAATATGAGCGAAAGACATTTAAGACATAGAGGCGGTTTTTCAGATTCACTTCTGAATTGGACTATGCACGAGAATAGCGGGAAGCAAAGCAAGTATAATAATATATATTATCTCACGTGTTCAACTCTGGTTCGTCCACGTTCATGAGGTTTTATTTTTTTTATTATGGTACAATATCTCAAAAGAGTAACATAATGATCCAATGATTACATTAGTATTTTAGTTTGGCATTTTGGAACAGACCGCCCATGATTATTTTATTTAGGAAAAAGGTTACTTTGGTTTTATTAAGGAAAATATAATAATTTTTTTTTACATATTTAAAAAAGCTTTTTAGTCCTGATATAATAGAAATAAATAAATAAAATAAATTTAAATAAATATATAAAAATAATTTATTAAGCTTAAACCTATTATTTATTTTTCTTGGATTTTTCTTTTCCTTATTTTCCTTCATTCTTTTGTTCTGGGTTCCAAAAGGAACTTTATTGCTTTTTGTATACCTTTAAATGGAGTCATTTGGCATTCTACTGGAGTGTGGTTTTTGTCCTAAAATCTCTACATATAGAGATAAAGTAAAAAATAGAACATTGTTGGAGATGGTTTAAAAAGAGATTCACCATAAATGCTTTATATTTTTGTACAATCTACTTAGAGGTTACTTGATTGAACATATAGAAAGCTATAAATTATAGTTTATTCTACGCTTTTATTAAAATATTCAAATCTTTTTGTTTATTATCATTTTCTCCCTATTTAATAAAAACACGCCCATATAGGTAAACTAACATTAGATCAGCTATTAGTTCTAATCAGTTATTTTATCAAACAGTAATTTATAATCAACTACTTCTATTCCTCATTAATCTGGAGGTTCTAAGATAACCCATACAGGTAATGGGGAGAACGCTTGGCCTCTCCAAAAAGCCAAAAGGAATTTACACCAGAAAATGCATATGTAAGAGTATTTGTCAGTAAATAAAAGAAATGACAGATGTTAGTTTATTTTGGAAGCAATATTAATCACTTGAAAAACAATTCAATGAATACAAAAAATGTTTCTTTCAACTTTCAAGCAACGCATTTATAGCTTTAACCCATGCCCCACTTGTTCTTGCAGATAAGGCTGTATCTCTATGTAGCTGCATTCAGCATTCCTAACAACTTGTCTCTTTACATAGTGTGATTCGTCTCAAAAATAATAGAATCTTGGTCCTAATAAAGGTCCTGACCTCACACTCTTTTTCATGGGTGTTGTCCTCTCTCCCAAGCTGCTGTCCTGCCTTAGAGAGAGAAGGGAAGGGGAAAAAAGAAGAAGAAATAAGATCAACAATGAAATTCCATGAAAAACTATAGTGAGAAAGAAAGAAAGAAAGAAAAGAAAAAGGCTGAGTACATACCAGGGCAAAAGAGAGAAGATTTCAAACGGCTGAAGCCTCCTCCCATTTCTTTCTTGCAATTAAAACTCTTTCATCCCTAGTAGAGAGAACATCAATCCTTGGTTCCACTTACACCAGCCATCCCACCTTAATGCAATCAAGAACTTCTGTATATAGTTTGGTGGTAGATGGTTTGTCCCTTACAATAACAAATCCATCTGGCCGTAGTATTCGATCCATCTCAATTAATAGATCCTCTGAACTACAGCCACGGTCCTCTATTTCTGAAAACACTTGCCAGGCATGAAGTAGATCGTAGGTGCGTGGGTATGTAGAAAATGATTCGCACCTGTAAATACATTAAGTAGAGGTCACGGTCAAAAACTTAAAACCAGGAGAAAAAAAGACTTAGGTAGAACCAGTGACACCACAGCTGATACAATATTACAATCCATATTACCAAATAAAGATAGTTAAATAAAATTAGTTCAAGCAGAAACAGAAAAAAACAGAAAAATTAGGTCCCCTTACTTTAACAGTCTAATGTAAGCTGGATAAGTTTAATGATCAATTTCTTAAATCTCAATGTTATAGGCTCATGTTTTCGGACCAATTGGGATACTAACAAAACTTTTCTGTGCACTCCACACATTCTCTGGTATGTGCTTTTATGGCATTTCCATTGAGTATAGTGAAAGAGCGGTGTTCTAATTGACCAGACACAAGATTTTTGCAAATATATTTATATACAAAAAAAGTTACTTTCTTGTGCAACTCAACAAAAAAAGGCTCTGGAAATCAGATATGCACAAAGACGTCAAAGGCCATTGATGATGGAAAAAGAAAGTGTCAGGGTCTATGCTAGTCAGATCAAAAGCATACCAGTCATGAACTGTTCCAACTGCTTCCGATCAGATGAGCGATCTTCTTCAGTTTGGCAGATGGCTAACAGGAGCAACATTCATTACCCAAACATCTTTATCTTTAAGGGCAGCAGCAAAGCCACCAAGGTTTGAGTTCATATCCATGATATTTCTGAAGGAATCCTTCTCTATGACAGACTTCATTTGCTTCCAGTACTCAAACACTCTAAAATACCAAATGCCCTGCATTACATGAGTTACATGGGGACAAAAAGTTTAGGATATCTACCTAGAGACCAAAAATAAGAAAGGAAAAACAGAAAACGCATAATGTTCCTATGATGCACTGCCTTTTCATAATACTAGAAACTCAGACATCTTGAAATTTCTGAAACTTACAGTGTCTTCTTGGAATTCCTCAGCACTGATATCAATTTCTTTGAGGCGAGGGGGTGCAGTGGTAAGCCTTTGTGGCCAAGGAACTAGTCCACTCCCTTTTTCTTTGTGCATCTCTGTTTTCTCAAATAAATAGCAAGAAAAGAAAATGAAAATCACAAACCAAAAACTGTTGAAACCAGCAAAGGTCAAATATTAGAGTCTAATGTTCGAGAACATTCTCTAGGAAAATAACTGCATAAAACATTGGACAAGAATGAGGATGTTCCATTGTGTTAGCTGTAAAAATTGAGAATCCATGACTTCAACCAAAATGCATATGGAGGTATTTTTAGTTAAATCCATATGAGACTTTAATCAAAACAGAAAAAAGTTTAAGAACTTCAGAAAGCAATTAATTACACTACTTATTTATTTGTTTATTGATAGATAAAGGCACAAAATAATTGCACTGTTTATTATAGCTGTTGTCTAATTTAGTTTCTTGGTTAAAGGGCCATCAGCAGCCTCATTGTTTACATAATTCTAAGATGAGTGAGTAGCTTTATGGAGAACAGGCAGAAGATCATAACCATCATAAAAGGCACAACATGAATCTTCTCTATGACTGTGGCAGGCCCCTTATGAAGTGCATCCCATGCATTCATCGAGATTTTCCAAATTGCCCATGTATTTAATCAGTATAAATATTCAGCTTTCTCTTGAATATCTTTCAAAATTATACAGAGAAAATGGTCGTAAAATTTCTCCTCATCCTCATGTCTCATCAAAGAAAATGGATAGGACATCTAGAAACTAATCTTCAATTCAAATTTGTGGTCAATATGCTTCCTTGCTCAACAATACATGTTATCCCAGTCAAAGGTTCAAATATAAGGAATATAAAAATATCAGAGCAGCAGCTTACCATTTTATTTGCTTAACAACAGTCAACAAGCTAACTATCAAAAATAAAATAAAAACAGCAGTCATCAGAATTTTACTAGGCTCTGCTATCTCCAACCAATTTCTACCAGGCTTCAACTTTGGGGACTAGGAGCAGAAACTAACTTTTATCATACACAGAATGAGAGGTTGTATTGGAAGCATATAATGCCAACAAAAGCAACTAAAAGAAGTGGAAAAAAGAAACTAGTGCCAGAGAACTACAGGACCAAGATATTTGAAGGCACAATTAGACAAAAGAAAATAAAATAAAGTACAATAAAAGCCATCAACAACCACAAAATCACTGAAAAGTCATTATAAAAAACCAAAAGTATGAATGATGCTTACTTGCTGAGTAGGGTGTGATGCATGCCTTCATAAGCACATTCCAAGAAGCATCAGGGTCATCATCAGAATTACACAGAGGTGGCATAGTCCTTGGGTTTCTCTTTGCAAAACAGCTGTTACTTGTCGGCTTCGCCCATATAACGGTCTGGTCTCTCTTTGAAACAACTCGCCAGCACATCCTTTTCAGTAGATCAGAAGTAGCATTCCAAATCCTTCGATTTAGTGCATCCCGTGCGTATGCTTCAGGAGAAGAGTACACAAAATACCCTCCTGGTCTTAGTAATCTATCAAGTTCTAACAAGAGAATCCCATCTCTTTGAAGCCAATCAATCCTACATCTGGAACAATGAGCCAGTTCAAATGATCTACTTGGATAAGGAAGTCTCTTTGTACCCAAGACACCAAGAGTAGAAGGGATCCCCCTCTCCAGAGCAAACTGTATTTGATTCTCATGAACATCAAGAAAAGAGACATAGCTATAATGTTATGGGGAAGAAGATAGGCCCCAAAACTTGCAACCCCACAGCCCACATCAAGAACATTCCTTATGTTTCCTTCGTTGTTGAGTTTATCATCAGATAACTTAAGCATCTACATCAATATGATAAGTAAACAGTAAGGATATGATATAAATTTAAAAAAAAAAAAGGAATAAAACCAAGTCAAATGTAGATCAATATTGTATACCCTAGCAAGTGAAACAATGTACTTATCAGCTCCATTATGGAAGTGGGTTCCACCACCAGGAAAATTTATTTTATGTCCATTCACAACCATCCAATTCTGATCCGATTTCTCTGATGCAAGATGTGTATGCGGTATATTCACCTTCCACACTTCATCCCTGCTAACTGGCCATCTAATAGGGATCTGGTATCCTAATAACGACCTAATCAGAATAAAATCAACTGAAGCCAAATCAAATTAAACTCTTGGCTATATAAGAAAACTGTCACCAACCTTGTAACCTATCGGGGGCGAACTAGGCACCGTAGCTGCCGCTCTGAGGTGGACAATGCCAGTTCATAGTGCTCCATTAATGCCAAATTAAGCTTTTAATTTCAGTTGGTATATGAGATTTCATTCAAGCAAGGAATCAACTGAAAATCTCATATCACAAACCTGTTGAGACAATGAAGCAACATTTTTTGTCCAATAACCAAAGTTAAAAATACCAATTAACTATTCAGAAATATATGCCTTTTACTAAAATATAAAACAAAAGAACCATCAACCGGTTAACAATATGAATCACTAAATACTAGTCCGCCTTTTGTCTAGGCTGATAACACAAACTATTATATAATTTATATTAACAAAATGGTTGAAGCAAGTACCAATTGTTGCTAAATGCCTATATGATTTTAACAGAATAGACATTTCAACATAATCAACAAAATGCTCAACAGACAAAATTGCTAGACATGGCATGTTCGTCTTCAAACCAAAAACAACTACAAGGCCTACAGGGATTTTGCCAACTTAAAATTAAATGATAATAATAGAATAATAACGAATTAACGATACATTTAACAAAAATATTGGTTTACTACTAGTTGAATAGAAGTGTTTCTTCACCTAATCAAAAACATGAAATATCTTGTAAAAGATTTCCCCTTTTCTTGAATAAAAATAATTATTAATAAAGGCATCCAAGATTCCATGTTGTAATACAGATACCGAAAAATAAACTCAAATAACACGATTCAAGAACAAAAAATCAATATACGAAAAATGCAAAGCAAAGCATACCGGTATGCTTTTGGGAATTTCCGGATTGCGCTCTTGATCTTCGAATGAGTCATCGAAATCACTGTCGTCATGCACGTATCCACCGAACAGGGGATCGACGCCGTCGGCGGTGGCGCCGTCTTCAGCTCTCCTCAAACCCGGAGCGCGCAAAGATCCGCAGTACAGACAAATCAAACCAAGAAAAACAACCAGTCCGACTAGAACGTACTTCACTAGCTTAGTAACATGAAAAGACTCGCTCTTGTGCTTCATCTTGGGAGACAGATGAATTCGACGTCGCGTCGCTTCACAAGCCGAACCCTAGTAACAGATCCATGAGAGAGCGACGGAGGAAGCGAAGCCTCTCGAATCCGAGAAAATCTTTACAAGGATTTGATTCCGTGCTTTTCGCGAGTACGCCTGAGTTGATGGTGCCGCCACAGCAGCGGCGTCCGACTCATTTCCCGGCGAACGACTGAGGAGCGAATAGCCTGCGGCTTGATTTGTTCGTACAAATTATATACGGCCTGATTGGTGGAGCTGGAGATAGGAGGTCTTCGCCTTTTCCTTATGACCTCTGAAATCAGCTAACGAGAGATGAGAGACTATAGATGTATTTAGAAGGCAGTGGAGTTGAGCGCGTGTGATTGACATTCTTGCACGAATTTTGGGGAAATATCCTTTTCTTCTTGGACCATTCTGGGTGAGAGGGTCTTTTCAGTAAAATGATTATTAACGTACAGATAATTTTAAGTTATAATAAGTAACTTACAATAAGTAACAATAAGTAACTTGTATATGAAATAACGTTAAAGTTTTTTTTTTAGATAAAATAACGTTGAAGTTGAAAACGGTGAAATAAGATATGTTGTCTCTTTGGCGTTATTTTGTTATAAATTGTATTTCTTTTAAAATTCTTATACAAAGGGTCATTTTCTATTATTAGTTTTTTTTTTGACATCTTTTCATTATTAGTTTATTAAAATCACACGGTAAATCTTTATGCTACTGATTTATTTGGAAATTAAAACACAAAATACTTTGACTTAGTATTAAATGTTATTTTCTGTTTTTTATTCTATAAAAAAATACTAAAGATATATATATATATATATATATATATATATATGGTATATATATATATATAATTTAAAATTATTTAAACGGATAGCTTCAAATTATCCAAACAGTGAAATAGAATGAATATTCAATTTCTGCTCTACTAAAAGAGACATGTTAATAATCCATATGGTAAATTGATTGGGTATCAAAGCTTTTAAATTTTTGAGCACCGCCTTCAAAAGAGGAAACAGATTCATATTCTGTCACGTGATGTGAAAGTGATCAAGTATTCGTATATATTGTATTTTCCATTAATGGACTTCTTTATCTATGACTATTGACCAATCCATCCAAAATCTAGTATACAAAGAAGTGATGGCATTGTTGAATTGGATTCTGGACCACCACGATTGTGGTGGAGCAGAAAGGTGTAAACGAGTGAAGCTTAGTGGTGAGTTATTTGAGTTTTGATCAGAAATATTCGAATTCGATTCAAGCTAATCGAAATGAAGTTCGACACATTGTCAATTCGACTATAATACTCGATTTGAGCTACTCACGAGCTTAATCGAGTTTTATTATTTTATTAATTGAATCGATTTCAAATATAATTATTTATTAATTTTTTAATTAATTCGTGCTTTATTGAATCGAGTTTGTGTAACTCGACTATTTTTCCAGTCGAGTTTTAAACATTTGAAAGCGAATCGATCACACCCCTAGGTCAATATTCACATGGGTCATAAGGCATTTCAATAAGTTCAGCCACAAAGTCTCATATACATACAAAGGCATTCCCAATTCATGAGTGGAAGTATATCATCCGATTATGCAGAGGAGCAATTTTCAAATTATTATCAGAAGTACCATGGTTTTCGAACCCGCTACTCGAGCAGGGCCTAGTGGTTTGGTCTCGCTCGCCTTAGTCCACTCTGGGTTAGCACATGAAGAGCCCAAGCTCACTTCCATATTAAAATTGGTAGCATTAATCGGATTCGAAATCCTGAGGTCGCCTCAAGGCCCTACCCAGAGTTCCAAGTCCCCGCCGGGCCACGTCCTCATGTTTATGGCAAGTTCGCTATAGATGAATGGATAAAGGTGGGAAATACGCAAAATATATTTATCCACGAATTTCCTAGTTTCCAAACCCCTTACTTCTTGGAAGATTAATCATTGGTAAGGAAGAATTAGTCTTTGATAAAGAATAAGATATTTTGTTCCTAAGAAAAGGAGATTCTTTCCAAAGAAAAATGGGGAGGGATTCATGAACCACTTTCTATAAATCAGGAGGAGCCCCATGATGAGAATGTATGCAATCCCAACTGTGCGAACCTCCTTCTTCTTCTTTTTCGTATTTTTGCTGACTTAATCATCGGAGAGGCAGTCCACCCACTATTGCCGAATCGCCCTTTTTGAAGGTTTACATTGCACCGTTGATGCCCTAGAGGTTAGACAATCAAGGTAACAACAATTGGCGCCTTCTGTGGGAATCGAACGGAAAGTATCGTTTACAGGCTGCAAGAGCTTGGCTTCAACGACCGTCAAGTAGCCCTTCATCACCTAGAGCTCCATCGATCCCCTATTCTACTTCTAATTCGCCCGAGGCAGTCGCGATGATGAGCATTCCAATGAATCAGTCACTAGAAGATCAATTCCTCCATTGGCGTCAGGACATGAAGAGAAAGCAAAGACAAATGAAGGAATTGCAAGCTTAGCCCGAGCGCTTAAGGCGTGAGAATGACCAGTTGCGAGTCCAGATTGAAAAAAGTCGCAATCTTGGAAAAGACGTGCGAGATATCGGCCGTGATGCGCAGACAATCCCTCACGATAAAGGGAAGGGGCATGTTGCTCTTGGAGACGTCGATACCCCCGCAGACAATGAGCTGTCCTCATGTAGCTCCCCATCCTTAAATCTCTCGTCGGTAAAGAATACTTGGGAAAACACAAGGACCAAAACATGCAAGAGGCCTTCACCCCACCCTGCCATCAGTGACGCTATCGGGTGCATCCGTAGGAAGGAGAACTCACGATGTCGTCAGCATCGCGCTACTAACACTACCAAGCAGATCCTACCTTGGTAAAACGCTCAACGCTCTAATGCATTCGCCGACCGACCCTAATTGGGGGACCTCGATACCATACCTTTCACCCTAAAGGGGGTAACACATCCTTGACTACAAGCCACCCAGTGGGTTTGTCATTCTAGCTTTCACCACGTTCGATGGCTTGTCGGACCCCTACTACCATATGTTCCATTATAATTAGGCGATGACACTGAATGCCGGTAATGACCGGCTATTATGCAAAGTATTCCCGACCAGTTTGCCAGGGCTAGCGCTGACTTGGTTTCACAAGCTCCCACGCTTCTCAATAAATTCGTTCAACAAACTATGGGCCACATTCATATCATTGTATCTCTTCTCGGTGCAACAGAAGAGAAACATTAGCTCCTTACAAACAATTCTCAAACAGGAGGAAGAGTCAATTTGTGACTTCACAAGGAGGTTCAAGAAAGCTGTCCAACAGATATAGTCCTATAGCATGGACGTAATCCTCCAAAACTTTAGGAGAAGCTTAGGGTCATCTACTCCTTTCTTCCAGTCGCTATCTTTAGACCTACCAATAACGATGGAAGAATTATACGACGGGTTGATAGGTACTCAATGCTGGAGGACAATATCTGTGCAACGACCCAGACCATCATGATTACGAGCCAACTGACCGAAGGAAATAAGCCGCTTGGGAAACAACCCTCCAAATCTAAGGAAGGTCAGAACCGAGACTGGACGCGATCCTGTGATCAGTCACAAAAGAAGAGAGAGCCCCGCAGTTTGCCCCCCTGAACGTATCTTATGAGAGGCTATTGTCCATCATTCGCGACTTGCCAAATTTTAAATGGCCTGCTCCGATCCAAACAGATCCCTCCCAGAGGAACAAATCCTTGTGGTGTGATTATCATAGGGACCATGGGCATGAGACCGATAGGTGCCGAAGCCTAAAATTTATGGTGGAAAAGCTGGTCACGGCGAGACACCTTAGGAGATATGTTAGGGAACTTGACCACAGGGTGGAATTAGGGCAAGCCGTGGACAAAATCACAACGGGCGTGACAACCCTGACAAAATCCAGACCTATCATAAACTATGTATTGGGCGGCCTATCTGACGACTAGTATCAATCGAAGAGCCAACGGAAGAAGCTCTTAAGAGCCGCCATAGTCAAAGCTAGGGTGAATACTATCCATGCGGAAGGAAGACACAAAGAAACCCAACTAAAAGATGGTCTCATATCCTTTCCTCTTGTCAACCCGAACAAGATAATTATGCCTCACTATGATGCTATGGTACTCACCCTCTATATTAACAGTTCTGAAGTGCACAGGGTACTGATAGATCTTGGCAGCGCGGCAGACTTGTTGCAATTATCGAAATTCGAGCAGATGAAACACTCTTCAGGAATGTTGAACTCAACCAGGCGAATCCTCTTCGGTTTCAACAGTGCGACTACCACAACACTAGGAGATGTCGCTCTCCTTGTGAAAGTCGAGCCAATGACTCAATGGGTTTTATTCTTAATCGTCGAAGACTTGGGACCTTACAACGCCATAATGGGGCGGGCCTGACTGCACTCGATGAAAGCTATCCCTTCAACCTACCACCAAAAGGTCAGCTATTTGACTAATGTCAAAGTCGACCTTTACGCAAAGAATCGCCACAGAGTGCTGGCTATTAGCTATCTACGTAGGGAGCGTAAAGGGAGAAGAACCCCGAAAATCCTCCTCAAGATCAAACCTCGTGAGCAATCACAGCTCTCACCACCCGTATTAGGGCGGAAGAAAGTGGGATCCGTCACAAGTGGACCCCTAGAGAAAGCAGAAGGCTGACTAATTCAGAAGTTCACTTATGCTACTCAGAATCAATATACTCTCAAGAAGCTTTTATTACATATTAGGTATAATGTAAGTTAAAATTTTCATTTTTTGGAAATCAAGTGTAAAGGGGGAAAAAGGTTAAAATGGTAAAATGACTAATTAAGGACTTAAGAGACATAAGTTAAGAAGATTATATGGTCAAGTAGGAATAATGATAGATTGATTTGTAAATGAAAGAAAGATGAAGGACTAAAAGGCAAGGGTTAAGAATTTAGGCAAAATTTGAGATAAAGTCAAACATGACCTTGTTAGAAAGGGAAAATTTCTCATTTTGTTGCCTTTGGCTTAGGGCTACGGTTTCGGAAGAGAACCAAATTGGGGTTTGCTTTTCTCTCCATCTTTTGAGTTCTATTTGATCAAGTAAAGGAAAGGAATTGAAGAAATGAAGAAAATGAAACTAGTTGAAGTGTTCAAGAAGATCAAAGTATGGAAACTATCCCTCCTTGTCTAGGTTTATGTAGGAAAAATCCTAATAAACGTTGCTTCAATGGCCTAAGTTTAACTTAGTTGATTTGTTTTGGTTTTGGTATGGAAACTGCTCATTTATGGAAAATCTGAGGCTCTACGCCTAGGCGTATGAGCGCTCGCTCAAGCATAGGTCTCCGCCTAGGCGTAGTAACCCATGCCTAGGCAAACCCGAGGCTTGAGTTTCTGAACTTTCTAATCCACCTAGGCGTAGCCGTGCTTCGCCTAGGCATACCGGCAAATCCTATTTTGTTTTATCTCATTCGTTAAGTCTAGCAATCATCCATTGGATTAAAAAAGGATCCTAATAGGTGAATGAAAGGGTCCGTACTTGTATATAAGTGATATGAAAAATGTTTTCTGACCTCGCCTTGGTGATCCTGTCGTTGGGCAGACTTTGTTTCTTGCCCCTTATCTGCTAATGTGATTAAGAACAATATAATAAGCTCAGTAATGCATATAATTGTATGCTTGCTTAAGACCGAATAGCGAATGAATAGGCACCTTTGATTAGTGCGACGACACTCTCTATTTAGTGCTTTGACACTCTCTGTTTAGTGCTTTGGCACTCTCTGATTAGTGTGACGACACTCTCTATCAGTGCTACAACACTCCTGCTTTGTGCAACAACACCTTTGTTACGTGCGTAAACGATTGTGCTTCCGGCACTGCTCGCATCAGACCAGACCTTCGGTACCTACAGGTTAGTCCCTCTCATTAATTATTTTTGGCCTATACAGGCAAACATTTATGTGATAAGAATATGAATAATGTGACATATGGAAAATAATTATACGACATCACAAGTAATCATTGGTGTTCTGTAGTGTACCTACAGGTACCTTTTGTACAAAATTTCTGTTATGTACTCATACGAGAGATTAAATATTCTGATATATGAACTGTTAAATATGTATACTGTAATTGAGGACCACTGCTGTGGTCATATATATTATCTGTTTTCCTACTAAGTTATAAGCTTAGCACAGGTGTTTCATCCGTGTAGGTACTGAAGAGGACATCCGAGACATTCCTCATTCGCCAGGGCCAACACATCAATAGGAGTCCACCATATGTAGGTTTCTGATTCTGTTTTGTAATGTAAATGTAATATTTTGGAGATAGTGCAACTTGTGTAAGTACAAGTAAATGGGACTCTGGAATATATGTATATGACATTTTAAACACCACTAAGGTGGTAGTATTACAAGTTACATCTTTTGGAAGACTTCATGGATTTAAGTTATGTCAATATGTACAAGTTTGGATTTATATTTTGAATGGGCCCACCAATGTCAAAAATCAGTTAAAGGAGTCCCATTCATGTGTGGTGCCCCCATCATCCGCCTAGGCCGAGGATGGAGCGCGCGTCGCCAACCCATCGCTAACACATACCACCGCTGAACAACAGATGCCCAACCACTCGTGATATGGTAGGGATTAGCTCGACGGTGGCCTCTCATAAGCTAAATATCATCCCCACGATCAGGCCGATTAGACAGAAGGTGAGGCGTTTTCACCCAAATCGTTATCAAATCATCCAGACAGAGGTAGACAACTTATTGAAAGCAGGCTTCATCAGGGAAGTGAAGTACCTCGAGTGGTTAGCTAATGTGGTGGTAGTTCCAAAGAAATGAGGTGCGGAGTATACGGATTGACCGACTCCCAACGAAGCATGCCCAAAGGATAGCTTCCCCTTGCCGCGTATAGATCAGATTGTTGACGATAGCCAGGCACGGTGTCATTTTTGGACGCCTTCATTGGATATCATTAGATTCCTATGCACCCGCCTAACTTAGAGAAAAAAACCTTTATCACCTTGCATGGGTTATACTCTATAATCTGATGCCTTTTGGTCTGAAGAATGTCGGGGCGACTTACCAAAGGTTGGTAACTAAGATATTCTAACCGATGTTGGGCAACACCATGGAAGCCTATATTGATGACATGCTAGTAAAATCCAAAGAATGCTTCGACCACGCCAGGCACCTACAAGAAGCCTTTGAGCTGCTACAAAGGTATGACATGAAACTCAACCCTCTTAAATGTGTGTTTGGAGTCAGTGCGTAAGTTTTTAGGCTTCATAGTGACCCAAAGAGGGATTGAGGCCAATCCCCTTCAACTCAAAACAATAATGGACTTACTCTACTTTAAAAGGGGGTTCAACAATCGACCGACCGTTGCCAGCCCCTGCAAGCTTATCTCCGCTTCACCGATTGGTTAAATCCATTTTTCACCACCCTAAAGGTAGCCAAAGGGGTTGGCTAGAATGAGGAGTGTGACCAAGCCCTTATAGCTATCAAACAGTATCGTACCGAACCACCAATCTTGGCTAGCCTAGGGGTAGGAGATACGCTCTATCTTAACCTAGTAGTGTCAGAGGTCTCAATAAGCACAACTTTGTTCAAAGAAGACGAAAACAAAAAACAAAGACCGATATTCTTCATAAGCAAATCCTTGGTAAAGGCAGAAACTCGATATACCCGTCTAGAACAAGCGTGACGCCCTAATGTGTGGCGTACCCAAGAAGCTTCGCCTCTACTTTCAAAATACCTATCATCGTGTTGACTAATCTCCCCCTACGAAACACTATACACAAGCCTGACTTGTCAGGGAGGATGGCCTGGTGGGCAATCGAACTAATTGAGTTCAGTATTCAATATAAACCTCGCTTAGCATTGAAGGGGTAGGTATTGGCAGATTTTCTAGCAGAACTACCCCAGCCGGATGAGGTCTAAGATAATAATAATGCGGATCTCATCGTACTGAGCCTCTCGCCAAACGGAGTCAATTCCGCTTGCAACTAAAAGCCCTAATTAGGGAAAGGGTAGAGCAGGCTATATGACTAGACTTCCCTGGGTCCAATAATAAGACTGAGTATGAAGCAATCCTAGCCGGATCGATCTCGCCAATCATTAATATTAGAGAAACCCCACGCAACGACCAATTGCAGTGTGACGTAAATGGAGAATAATAAACGCCAGACCAACGTGATACGTATACGGGTCCGGCCGCAATGGCTAGAGTTTTGGCGTACTGAAGCTCGAAAGCATATCCCAGGGACTCCAATGAAAGGGCGCATCGCGCAGCTGGGCCGCTGGCCCATCCCAATAAAAGAATATGTATTCCTCCCAATCTACTACCAACTTACATCGTCTATTGCAACGGATGGAGTAAGTCAAATAGATGAAACGGGCCCTTCTTGGCTGACTCTTATATTGCATTATCTGAGCTCTGGAGAACCGCTAAATAATAGAATCGAGGCCAACAAGGTCCGTGTCTAGGCAGCGTGATTTTCCTTGGTAAACGGGTAGTTATACAAATCCGTTTCATGGATCTGCCATCTTAAGTGTCTCACCGCTCAAATGGGACAATATATACCAGCGTAACTTCATGAGGCATGTGTAAAAACCATCCGGCGTGACTTAGCTCACAAGGCCCATACACAAGGGTATTATTGGCATACCATGAGAACAGACGTAGCAGCCTATGTCAAGAAGTACGACCGCTGCCAACGACAAGCTCCCATATCAAGGATGCCAGCTCAAGACCTAGCCACCATTGCAAGCCCTTGGCCCTTTGCTCAGTGGGGAATAGATATAGTTGGACCACTACCTACAACCCCCGCTTGGAAAAAGTTGTTGTTGGTCGCCACCGACTACTTTAGCAAATGGATAGAAGCTGAAGCCTTCGCCTCCATCAAAGACAAGAACGTCACCTAATTTGTGTGGAAGAATATCGCTTCATCGATCTCGAATACCTCAACGATCATAATCCACAATGGACCGTAGTTTGATAGCAAAGTATACATAAACTTCTGCCATTACTCAACCCCATGGTACCTACAGAGCAATGGCTAGGAGGAAGCATCCAACAAAAACCTCATCACTTCGGTGCCGCCCGCATTCGACTAGGGGATAATCGTGGACGAAGCACGGAGTCCTTTGGGCTTATAGAACAACTAGCTGAAGGCTGACTGGAGTATCACCATTTGCCCTCACCTATGGTATGGAAGCCAATATTCCTACAGAAATCGAGATGCCCATGCTTCGAACCGAGGTTCCTAGAACGGCTAATGCTGAAGCCATCTTTAAGGACCTAGATATGGCATACGAAGCCCGAGAAGCCACGCGAAGGGTCGTGATAGCATCTATTTAATAGCGATGGCAAACTTATACAACAAGCATATAAAGTCGCGTGCATTCCATGCCGGAGAACTAGTCCTGAAAAGGATCTTTGAAAACACGATTGACCCAACGCCTGGAAAATCCCAACCAAATTGGGAGGGGTCATACTTAATCGTAAGAGTGGGGCCAACTGGGTCATACGCATTAAATAAACTAGACCGAGCACCGGTGCCTAGAATGTGGAATGTTATGTACCTTAAAAGGTATTATCAGTAGAGTTTTCTATAAGGGGGTTATCAATAAAATTTCCTTTAAAGTATTTTCTTTCAATCTTTGGAATATTACCCATCAAGTGTTCTTTAAAGGCATTATTTTTGAATTTTCTGGAACTCCCATCTGCACACAGACTTATGGCTATAAGCTCACTGGCACTCTCAAAAGACTATATTTGTGGCTCTAAGCCTACTAGCACTCTTAAAAGACCATAATTATGGCTCTAAGTCTGCTAACACTTTCAAAAGACCAAACTTGTGGCTCTAAGCCTGCTGGCATTTTCAAAAGACCATACTTGAGGCTCTAAGCCTACTAGCACTCTCAAAAGACCAGATTTGTGGGTCTAGTTCGTCACCCCAAAAGACCCGTAATTTGTGGCTTTAAGCCCGGGCCGGGCACTTTAAAAGACTAGATTTGTGGCTCAAGCCTCCGCACCTCAAAAGACAAACTGCGGGTTTTAAACTCGCCAAGACTTCAAAAGACCAAACTTGGGACTCTAAGTTTGCTGACACTTTCAAAATATCAGACTTGTGGCTCTAAGCCTGCTGGCACTCTCAAAAGATCAGACTTGTGGCTTTAAGCCTACTAGCACTTTCAAAAGACCAGACTTGTGGCTTTAAGTCTGCTGGCACTTTCAAAAGACTAGACTTGTGGCTCTAAGCTTGCTAACACTTTCAAAAGACCAAACTTGTGGCTCTAAGCCTACTGACACTTTCAAAAGACCGTGACTCAGGGCTATAAGCTCGCTCGCACTTTCGCAGAGCTAAATTTCTCGTTTTGAAAGAATCAACTATCCTAGTCGATGTTTGTAAAAAAGATGAGAAATAATAAAGGTCCAGTGCATAAGAGTACCAGAAGTCATATTTCATTAAATCACTACTTTAGCTGCCATGGATTACGGAAAAAATGTCCCGTGGCTGCGACGGCCCCTTTGGCGTAAATTTCAAAAAAGCAGAGAAAAGGAAAAACAGGGATCAACCGCCTTGGATCCTGCATCTAAAGCATTCTTCTCAAGTTCCTTACTACCTCGCCGGTGCACTCTCGACCGGTTGTGTCCTTAAGAGTCGCTTAGGGATTGAGAGGCACTTGAGGCTCACAAAGAACTCAAGCGGCAACGGGTTGAAAGAGTCTAGCATACCATCTGGAATCTCTGGTTGTCTCCACAGATGTTGTGTTTGAAAACATAACACTTGTAGTCGTAGGCAAAAATGACCTCTAAGGCCTTCTGGTAATCCTCCTCCATGGCCTCCTTGTCTTTATTGGCTTGGGAGTGGAGAGAGGATACTCCTGCTCTAGCTTCCAGCTTAATCTCCAAATGTATGAGACGCCGCTTCAACCTCTGTGCGAGTAAATTTTAGCCTCAACCTTATTCCTGGCCTCCTCCGCCTTTGCCTTTGTCTTCTCCGTGCCCTCCTTGGCCTTCCATTCCCAATGTCTAGACTAGGACTTGGCCTTGCTCAGGGATTCTTCTAGGCCTCGATGCTTAGAAGTGGTAAACCTAACATATAGCCGTAGCTTCTCGACGTCCCTCCAAATTCCTTAACCTCGAAGCTCCCTATACCGGGCGAGCCATGTTCAACAACTATGACTACTGCTACAAAATAGGCATTAGAGGAAAAATAACAATGCCAAAACCCATGCTTAAACATTAGAAGTCGGGCCATACCAAATTTCTGGCCATCTCATCAGGTCGGATCGCGGGATATACATCCCGCTCTTCCGCCACACGCTGATGTGGACCCTTATCCATGTAATGGGGAAGCGGATCGAAAGTACTGCAATTGCCACTCACCGGGACGCGAAAGCTATGGGGGTAGTCGGGTAGAGATCGCACATGTGCGTGATTGAAGAATCTCTCTTGTCAAAAGGGTTGCATTTTCTAACAAGCAACGGGCAGCTTCTTACCTAAAAACGGCGCTGTCTGGCTGTGTAGGCCGCATACGAGTCGAGTATCAGCTTGTCGGGTGGTCTTGTCCTTCGAGCTCCAGAAAGTGCGAGACTAGGCCATTTGGCCTGAGGCGGCGGGCCACCCTCTTCTTCCGCAGAAAGCCTCGTTTGCAACCTCATCGCTGGGCGGGAGGCTCTCCTACCGAGCCCCATCCTCCGGGGCCGAGGCATGCTCTCCAGGAGGCACTCGGGCGCCACCTCCAAAGCCGATTGGGCATTAGGTGTAATGTCCCCAAAATAGCCTGCTTTATTATTTTACTTTATAGCATTTTTTGCTAGTATAAATTTTATTTTATTTCTTCGATATTTTATTGGTTTTAAGTGATAAAAATAGAGGTTTTTAAAGTGAGAATTCGCATAGTGGATTAGTGCACCCCAAATTAAGCCCTAGTAGTTTAATGATATGTTTAGGGTATAACACAAGTTAAATTTGAATTTTTCTGAATTTAAATGCTAAGTGAGAAAATAAAAAATAAAACCGAATTTAATACAAGAGTCAAGGTTAAATTGGTAAAATGTCAAAATGAGGACCCAAAGGTCATAAATGAAGACGGTAGCAGATATGCCAAAATAGAACGTGATAAGTTGTTGTGCAATAGAAATAAAATGAAGGACTTTAGTGCAAAAATGGAAAACTTAAGCAAAAATGAGATTTGCCAAACAAGGCCTTATACATGAAATGGGATAAGACCAAATTTGGTCTTAAAATTTGGCATTTTATGTTTTGGAAAAGGGAGAGAGAGCTAGGTTATTGCCCTTGTAAGAGCCATTGTTGGTGATTGTCTCATTTGTTCAAAGTTTCCTTTTGCAAGAAAAAGAGACAAAAATGAAGCTTGATTGAAGGTTTTAAGAAGAAAGCAAGGTATGAATTATCCCATTTGCTTGTTAGGAACCCTCCTAACTCCCTCTTTGATTGTGTTTAGACTGGTAAAACCATGATTCAATATATATATATATATATATATATATATATATATATATATATATATATATATATATATATATATATATATATATATATATATATATATGTATGAGTTAGAGTTCAAGAAGCCTTTTTGCTTTGATTATGATTGGTTTTGAGGAATTTTTGTATAAAGGAAATGCTGGGGTTTTTTAGGGAGGTGCTGCCAAAATTTTTTCAAAACCCATGTTTTTTTTTTTGTCAAGGACCTGGCCATTACTCATTCAATCGAAAGGATTCAAATTTTTGATAAACTAGATTTCTAGGAGAACAAATTTCCTTGAAATAAGTGTATTCAAATTTGGACCCCACTGACCTGTGGAATTCGCCAAAGTGAGGCCTGCTGGGCAAATTCGGTTTAGTTGGCATGCTTTGGTGCTTTGGAACAGTTTTGCATTTAGGCCATAAGTTTAGTTTCACTCATCCAAATTGGAGCGATTCAAAATTTCCTGATAAACTAGAATTCTAGGGAGAACAAATACTTTGAAATAAGTATATTCAAATGGACCCGATTTGACCTAGAAATTCACAAAGCGAGGCTCGTTTCGTGCAAATTCGGTTCAGCTTTGGTATAGTTTTGCAGCAATCGTTTTGGTATTTATACCATGTCAGTTTCACTCATCCAAATCGAATTTATCTAAAATTTCGGTAAACTAAACTTCTACGAGAACAAATCTCCTTAAAATAAGTATATTCAAATTTAGACTTCATTGGACCTAGAAATTCGTCAAAGTGAAGCTTTATTTTTGGGCAAATTCTGGTTATGTTTTGAAAATAGAATAGTCCCGGTTGTTTTGAACATATCTTGAGTTTCAGTGCTCCGAATTGGATGATTCCAATTTCTGAATAAAATATATTTATAGGGGAACAATGGACTTAAAGGAAGTTGGGTAATGTGGTTCATTTGTTCCCATAAAATTTTACTTGAAGGAAGTTGGGTAGAAAACAACCCTAACTAGAAACCTAAATAAGCTAACTAATAATGTTCTCTAATTGTGATGCATTAAGGGTTGTTGACGAGGAAGTTTGACCCAAGAATGGGATTCCGATGATAAGAATCGAGGAGCGACAACCTTTTTAGGTTTGTTCTCCATACCTATCTTCTTATTTCAAGTTTTGTGATCGTTGGTTGAAATTAGTTTCAAGAAAACTGCATATGTGATTTGTTTTAAGCAATTTGGGAAAATTGATTTCAAATGTATTGCCATTAAAATTGCATGAGCATCAAAATGTACTATTTGGGTATAAATATATATACAATATTGTAAATTACTATGACTGAGTTTTAATGCCCTTAATAGAATGTTATCTGTCATATTCAAGTTAAAGATAGATTGGTATACTAATAAAGGTCAAACTAGCAATACTGTGAACGAAATGGAATATAGTGGCATACCGACCAGAGACCTGCACGCGACAAGATCGATAGCCAGATAATAATAATGATTTTAAATAACTGGCCAAGAAATTTAGCGATCGTAGACAAGGTTATAAAATGATTTTTTATACCAAACAGAGTCTAACTAGGATCAGGCTTCAAGTGATTTCGTTATCCTATACACCGAAAGAAATAGTTAAATTCATTTAAAGGCAAAATTATAAGTAAATGTGTGAAATGCATGATTTGAGTTTCAAATGAAATATTACATATGAAATTGTATACTTTGAAGTGATAAAATGATTTGCAAATGAAAGTATGTGAAATAAGCACATATATATAATGTATATTGCATGGACTATTGAAATTATCCCCAAAACATTATTTCAGAAAAGCTGCATATTTGTGTTTAATTGAAATGAAGAGAGAATTGCATAGAACCACTAAGCATGCAATGCTTAGTGCGTTGATTTTATCATTGCGCAAGTACCGAGTGACTAGGGACAAGAGCAAAGACCGCAGAGTTCAAAGTCATTGTCAAATCGTGTGGAGTATAAGTAAACGCTCATTCTCATGCATATATTTCATCCCATGACATTATTTGATCCTTTTTGTAATGAAACCAAAAATGTATAAGTTTTCATGGGAAGAACATATTTGATTTATTTGTGGAGATGAACTCTGATAATGTTTTGTAAATGATAATGTTGAAAGGGCATACATGCTATATTTAATGAAAGTGTTAATTGACAAAACGGTGGGTCCTCTTTAACCGAAATGATTATGCGACATTTATTGCTATGGCATTCGAAAATATATAGATGGTAAACTCGTCTCGCATCCTCGGATCCGGGTTTGGCCTCCGACGTGTCATGCATGGGGCGCTACACTAGAGCCGCTGATTTGAATCATTTTATACACCAAAAGATGTGGTCAACTCATTTTTAGCACTACTACCAAAGACTGTTTAGTCCCTAGTTACTATATCAAAAACTTGTTTGACTGTAAAATATATAGGTTATGTATATAAAAGTTGTTTTTTGTTGTGTATGTGATAATTTTCAATTAAAATTGGTTTTGGTCTAATATCTCTACAAGTGCACATGTCATACAAGTAATAAAATGGATTATAAGTTAATATATAATTCCCACAGGGATTGATTAGAAAGTCTAAAGATCAACTACTCTTGTTGGAAGTCTGAATTATCAAACAAATAATTAATGAAATAAACTTGGCTAATCAAAACTCTAATTCAATTAAAAATGGAGATTTTACCAAATTGAAATAACACTGGGAAGTGGCTAGTATTCTAACTATCAATTTGCATATTTTCTCAAATAAAATATTGTTAAATGTATAAATCCTTGATTTGTCCAAGAGTAGGGTAGTGTAGCCTCGGGTGTTTCCTAATACTGGGCTACACATTTCATCAAACGTTTAGCTTACCACATTCCTAAACCAGGTCAATGGGTCTAAATAGTTACTTTTAGGATTTAATCCTCTTCAAGATTTGACTATTTTTCCTAAACCAGTGCTTCATAGCCATCTCTTGTGTAACACCCCAAATTATACCATAGTAGTTTATTACATGTTTAGGGTTTAATATAAGAAATTCCAGATTTTCGAAAATTTAAAGACTGCGGTAAATTGGTAATTTGTAAAATGAGAACCCAAGGGTCATAACACAAGAAGACGAGCATGCTATTATAGATTTTAGATAAATTGATGTAAACGTGGAATGAAATAGAAGGACTAAAATGCAAAGGAAAATTTAAGTCCAAATGTGATAAGCCAAACGTGGGCCTTAAAACCAAATTTGGGATAAGACCAAACTTGTCTCTGAATGAGACAGTTCTCATGTTGGATTCCTTGTTAAGCTTTGGTTAGGGCTACGGTTTTGGAGCGAGAATAATCCATTTTTGGGTTTCCAATTGTTCAAGCAAAGAGAAGGAAAAGAAGAAGAGAAGAAATCCAGGTTTAGAACTCTCATATTTGTTAGTATGGATTACTTGTTATGGAACTATATGTATGGAAATCCCTTCTTGTCTAGGTTTGGGTAGGAAGAATCCTAATCAAAGTGTGTTTTTTTGGTTGTTTGAAGTTTGTTTTGAGGTTGGTTTGTTTTTTGTTGAATGATTTCTGGTGAAAATGGCCAAAACTGGTCCATTTTTTGTTTCAGCACAACACCCCTATGCCCAGGCTTAAGAGTGCACGCCTAGGCGTAGAACTCCGCCTAGGTAGAGGTCCTTACTCCTAGGCGGACCCGAGACCCCTCCCGAGAAGTTTCTGCTACGCCTAGGCTTACCTCTACCCCTAGGCGTAGCACTATTACGCCTAGGCCAAGGCACAGTTCCAGTTTTGTTCTTTCTTCGGTTAATTCTAGAACCCGTTACTCTTTTGTTTGGACTTTCAATGGTAGATAATTAGGCATAAAATTGGACTAATTGAGGATCCTAATAAGTGAATGAAAGGGTCCATACATGTATAAAAGCTATATGAAAAATGCTCTCTTCGCCTCGGCGATCTTGTTGTTGGGAAGATATTGTTTCTTGCCCTTTATTTGCTAATGTGATTAAGAACAATATAACAAGCTCAGTAATACATATAATTGTATGCCTGCCTAAGACCGAATAGCGAATGAATAGCCACCTTTGATCAGTACTACGACACTCCCTCGCAGCGCCACACTCTATTACAGGCGCACGCCTCCGATTAGTGCTCGACACTTTGCTCCGCTACGACACTCCCGCTAGTTCTTCGACACTTCACGCAAGCGCACACGTCTCTATTCAAGATCGTGACCTTACCTTCGGGTACCTATTGTGTTGTGGCCCTCTCATTCATTATTTATGGTCTATACGGGCAAACATTTATATGATAAGAATATGAATAATGAACAATAAGAAAGCATAAGAAATCAGTTTTGTTATGTAATGTACCTACAGGTACCTTCTACACAAGATCTCTGTTCTGAACTCCTACGGGAGATATGAAAATTCCGTTATAAGAATTATGTTATATGAAAACTCTATTATAGAATTCTGTTATACGTAAACTCTAACATATGTCTTATGTTATATGTATACTATAATCTGTTATCTGTTTCCCACTAAGCTATTAGCTTAGCACGGGTGTTTCATTCGTGTAGGTACTGAAGAGGACATTCGAGGCACTCCGCATACAACAGGGCCAACATAGCAATAGAAGTCCCCTTGATGTAGGTTTTGATTTTTGGTTTTTGGAATGTAAATGTAAAAGTTTTTGTAAAAGTGGAGTTTGTGTAAGTACAAGTTATTGGGACTCAGGCATGTATATGTACAAGACATTTTAAACACTACTACGGTGGTAGTTTTACAAGTTATATTATGATATATGGATTTGTTTATTGAAATGGGCCCACCAATGTCAAAAAGTCAGGTAAAGGAGTCATAGTTCTATGCCGCCTCTTCGCCCGTGCAGGGTGGGCGGGCATGACATCTCGACCTAAATTACTCGCTTCCATATATAGGGTAACACAAGCCTTCTCCAAAGTAACTGGCATCTCAACCATCAATTCAATAGAATTCTCTTTCCCTCATATTAAGATATTTTTATTGGATTATGATGAAACCTCTAAAAATTAAATTGATATCTCATTGAGTGGTTCTTAATCATTGGGAACACACTTCTACTATCACCTAGAAGGGAACCTTGAAAATAGAGGTTAGAGCATTACCTATGATGTATCAGAGTGATACTTCGAGTATATTAATTCCTAAATATCAATGTATTTTACTCCCAAGTGATTGCTCTATGCTCTCAGGTAGTCTATGTCTATGTCACTCAAAGGGATCCTGAAAATCAGAGTATAGATACAACTCTTTCTAAGTAAAAAACATTGATATATAATTCATTACAAGAGCAATGCCAATTAGATAAACCTAGTTTTCATACCCAAAACCTTCACTCAAAATACTGCAAAATCATAATAAGAAAACCAAAAACATTCCTAGAGAGCTAAACCTTTCATCTTTGAATCACAAGTAACAATGACTAGTTGATCAGACAAATTCACTGTAACTGTAATTAAAACTGAATAAAAATGAATTCCAGAAAATTTCCATATTTCACTCTAATTTAGACATAAATGAAGCTTGATTTACATTTTTCTAGCTCGAAATTTCAGTTTAGAGCTACCTCTACTTCTAAAAAGAAAGGAAAATAAAATAAAATATATAGAAAGAGTCTTCAACTCTTCCAAAAAGCTAAAAGCTAGTTGAAAGCTGCTAAAAAGCTCTTGATCTGAAGATGGTATTTGCTACCCTATCTCCATTATTTATAGGGCTCATAAATGTTGGGCCTAAATTCGAGGCTGAATTTGTGGATTTCCATGCAGGCCCAATGAGTGTCTTTTGTCGAGATTGCGCTTTCACTCTGCGTGTCTTCGAAGCTTTGCTGTGGCTTTGTCGCAACATTTCGATGTCTTCACGTCTACCTTTTGTCAAGTTTGTTGCGACAAAGTTTATGAATGTCATGACATAAGTGCAGTTTCTTAGGTCTTCATCCTTGTTATGAGTTTGTCGCAACATTTATGCCTTGTATTCCTCTTGAGTCATTGTCGCGACAAAGTTTCTGAATGTCGCGACATATATGAAGCTTCTATGTCTTGACCCTTTGTTGTGAGTTTTTCGCAACAATACTGACTAGCATTCTTCTTGAGTGATTGTCACGACAATATTTTCTTATGTCGCAACAAAGTTTTAGTATATGCCTCAAATCTTTTCTCTATAATTGTCACAACAATGGAAGGAGTATTGCGACAATGTTATTTGCCCTCTCCTCAAATCGTGTCGTGACATACTTTGGAAATGTCGCGACAAAGTTTGATTGACTTCATCTTGTAATTGTCGTAACATAAGTTTCTAATGTCGCGACAAAGTTTCCATGCCTTGCATTGTTAGTCTCTGAATGGTTGGTCGCGACATTGCAAACTTTGTTGCAGCAATTGTTCTTGAACTTTTGCCAGCTTTTGTCGCAACTCAAGGTATAACTATCGCAACATAGTTCTAGTCTTCTTCCTTCTGTTTTGTCACGAAAATAAAGTTTTATGTTGCGACATAATTTCCATGTGCTTCCTTGTATTCATTGTCGCGATATAATTCTAGACGTCGCGACAATGTTTTGTTGCCATCTGCCTTGTCTTTTGTCGCAAAATTCATTTCCATGTCACGACAGAATTCCAATGCTTCTTCAGGAGCTCTTCTAATGCAATGTCGTAACAATACTTCTACTTTTAGACTTCCATTATGTTGTGACATTCATTTATGTGTTGCAACATTTTTCTTATACTTCTTCTCATATTATGTCACAACAGAGTTGTGAAATGTCGCGACAATCTTTCGACTGTCATCTTGCACTTTGCTTTGTCTTTGTTGCAACACATTTCTGCTTGTTACGAAAAACTTCTGCAAGTTGCCTTGTTTTGTCATGATAATGCTGTAATTATGTCACGACATAACTGTATTTCCTACCTTAGCCATTTTTTTCTGCTTTTCTTGCTAGTTTTTGGTTATTTTGCATTAAAACCCCTGAAACATAACTGGTGAAGATTTACACTTATCATTAAATCGACCTAACTTTCAAAATATGCATGCAAAATGAACTTAAAAATAGATGAGTTTTGAACTCATCAAACTCCTCCAAACTTAAATATTTTCTTGTCCCCAAGCAAAGAGAAGAAAATTTTATTTATCCTCAAACAATTCAACTTTTATTTTTAAGGACATTTTTCTATTTTGCACCAGACATCTTTTTCCTTAACATCCACAAATCAGTCTAAATACAAGATAGATGTAATATCATTTTTGAACAAGTTTCAAATCAAGAATGAAGAAGATTTTCAATTAAGTTCACTAAACAAGCAAATAATTCATATACTATAAACAATTTAATCATTACCCCGGATCAGTGAGTGTGTGATGGTCTTCCCTCTTTTTCAATTTAGCAAATTAGTTAATCTTCTGAGATACTATTCAGATAATGAACTTCTCCCTGGTTTTTCTAAAGTCTCATAGGCTTGTTGATTATATTATTCTCTACTAATGCAGGCAAACTTAACCTTTAAGATCATATAGTTCTTTTAGGCTTGTAATGTGTGGCTTAGGTACTTGGGTAGATAAATGGGTATTTAGGTCCAAGTTTACCCAGATTGCATATACAACTCAACATCTTTGCCTTCACTCTTCATCCTTCCACTTTCTGCTATCATTAACTTTCAAATACCCCCAAACTTGGTTTGGTGTGGCAAATTTCTTGAACACATTCATAATTCAAATACAATTCTTCAAACTAGAGATTTTTCATTTTTCATTCTACTTCAAGGTTTATTAGAATTGTGCAATGTTTTGCCCTTTTAAGCTTTCTACCACCCTTAGAGAGCTTTGGGTTAGCAACTCCCATACCAGTTGTGTCACACCCGATTCAACCGCCTAGGCGGAAGAAGGGGCGCAAGATTGTATTGAGAATCTTTACCTGCTTTTTCAGACATTGGTGGACCTAAGTCTTATAACTAAATCAAAATATCATATACAAAGATACAAAATAAAACTACCACATAGTGGTGTTTACAATGTCAATACATACAGTCCTGAGTCCCATTTACATATACATATACAAAACTCGGTGACATTTACATTTGCATAATTAGGAGCCGAAACCTATAGTGATGAACCCTTGCCAAGTGTGTCGTCTAAGAGGTATGCGAAGTTCGCGGATCGCCCCTCCTTCGTACTCCATACCTGATTAAACCCGTGCTAAGCTTTATGCTTAGTGGGAAACATATGACTTATACGTATACACATGCATTAATACTCTTTTATAGTAAGCATATAATAGTAACATATATACAGTAACAAATATCAGAATTTGCATGAATTCATATAGCAAACTAATACATATACTTGTACTTATAGCAGACTTATACTTATCCAGATTTTTATAGGAGTTACATAGCTTATACTTATATGGAGATACCCTTAGGTATTACAGAGCTTATACTTTAACCTTATTCGTTATTCAGACTCTTATCATATAATTGTTGGAATACCTAGACCCGATGTCGAGGAAATGAGTGCGGCCATGACGTAGAGTCTTAGAAGATGCATTCTGATGCGAGTGTCGTAGCCTGAAAAGTAGGATTAGGAAGCCTTGTTCGAGAGACGTGTGCACACATACTTGAAGTGTAGTAGCACTAGCGAAGTGCAGAAGCAACGTCGGAAATCTGAAATCACATACTTGCCTACCAGCGTAGAGGTGCCATGTCATTCAATATACGGTCTTAGGCGATCCTATGATATGTTCGAGGCTTACTATCTTATCATAGGGGCATTAAGTTTGCCCGCATTGCTTCGCCGAGGAGGCAAAGTACGGTATAATTTTTCTTTCCCTTACCTTACAAACATGAATGGACCCTATCATACACTTATAGGGTCCTTATTAGTCCAATAGACAAGTCCTCGGAGTAACAGAAAAGCAAAACAAAACAAAACACCAAAATTTTCCATGTTGTGAACAGTGCTACGCCGCGATGTACCCGAGGCTGGCCAAATCCTCCTTCTCAGCCACGTCGAGGCGTGGACATGCCACGCCTTAGCGTGGGCCTACGCTGTTGTGTAGGGTCACTACGCTACGGCGTAAGACCCCCGAACTTGCCCATATTTTGCTCATTTTTGTGTTTCAATCCAACCAAAAGCCTCAAATGCTCCAAAGCATCACTAAAACAACTCCCAAGTATGTTCTTAGCCAAAACCAAACACCAGAGATTAATTAGGGTTTTTCCAAACCCAAACTTAAGTACTTGTAAGTTAGGTCAACTTCCTAACACCCAAACATGTATCCATACATCATAAACCAAGAATCCCTACTCAAAGGGAGGATTCCTACTCATCTTATACAAATTAGGGTTTTACCAACCCAATTTTCAACAAATCTAGGGTTAGGATAAATTCCTAACTAAACCCTAGAAAATGGAACCCACTAATATCTATCTGAGCCATAACCATCATACAAATCCATACAAAATCATAGAAATCCATACATCTCCATACAAATCCCTAGTTTCCATACCTTTCTTCTTCTTCTTCTTCCTCTACTTCTTCTCTTCTCCTCTCTTCTTCTTCACGTTTTTGGCTCTCAATGAGAACTGAACTGGTCTCATCCCTTATTGACCTTATTTACCCTTTTATTGCGCTTTAGTCCTCAAGTTCCTTTCTATTTGCACTATAACTTCCCATTATTCCACTTTGACATATAATCTTATTATCTTATGACTTTTATGTCTAGTTTTGACAAGTATAAATTTACCCTTGTATCTTGTACAGTCAGGGTTCCCAATTTTTCGCGTTTTGAATTTACTAAGAGTGCGAAAAATTCCAAATTATACCTACAAAATACCTAAACATCTTTGGCTTGACTGAGGGTATATTTCGAGTGTACAATTCTCCCCCTTAAGATACATTTCGTCCTCGAAATTGCACAGATGAAGAGCTAAAGTGCGTACCCTGTTGTTGATTCTAGTTCCCATGTCACTTCTTCCATACCGTGATGTTTCCATAGCACCTTTACCAGAGGGACTTGCTTGTTCCGTAACTGTTTTATTTCACGATCTAGACTAGATTTCGGCTCTTCATTGAAAGTGAAATCTTCTTGTACTTGTATATCTTGAACTGGTAATATGTGCTATGTGTCAGAACGATATCTCTGAAGCATAGACACATGAAATACATCATGTAATTTGGCTAACTATAGAGGGAGTACCAAATAATACGCTACTGGTTTAACTCTTTCTAAAATCTCGTAAGGGCCAATGAATCTTGGTCAGTTTTCCTTTTCTTCCAAAGCGGAGTATCTTTTTCCACGAAGATACTTTTAAAAACACTGTCTCCAACTTCATATTCTATATCATTTATCTTTAAATTAGCATAAGACCTTTGTTTATCAAGCCCCGACTTTTAACCTGCGGTGAATGTCTGAACTTTTCTTCGTATCTCTTACTAAATCCAGGACCTTCGTAATCTTATGTTCATTCAACTGTCCAACATAGGATTTCACCATCTTCTTCCTATGGCTTAAATGCGGGGCCATGCAATCTTGGGTATTAACTATTGTTATAAGCGGAATTCCATGAGTGGAAATATACCTTGACTTCCCGAGAAAATCTAATACACAGCCCCAAAGCATATCTTCCAACACCTGAATCACTATTTCAGATTGTCCATCTGTTTGTGGAATGGAAAGCAGTGCTAAAATTCAGTTTCATACCAAAAGATGATTGTAATTGTAACACCCGGAATTATTACAATAGTTAAATATTATTTTTCCAAAAATAAAACGATAGAACCGGGTTTAATACTAGAGCGGAGTAAGTGGTAAATTTACCCTTGAGGACCCTTATGTCATTATTAATGAGAAAGTCTAGTGGTCAATATATAAGATTGGGAATGTGATATGCAAATAGAAAGAGTTAATGGCTTAAAGTGCTATTAGTGAAACTTAAAAGTCAAAAAAGTTGGTATAAGACAAAAACTAGTCTAGCAAAAAGGGTTAGTTCTCATTTTTGCTCAAATAGAGTTAGGAAAAAACGTGAAGAAGAGAGGAGAAAGAGGGAGAAGAAGAAGAAGAAGAAGAAGAGAAGAAGGAGAAAGGAAGAGAAGGAAAGGAGATTGAGCTAAAAAGGTAAGGGTTTTTGTTTGATTCTTGTAAAATGGTTCTTTTTCTAGGGTTTGGTTTGGGGAACTTCTCTTAACCCTAGATTTGAAGGATATGGGGTGGTAAAACCCTAATTCTTGGTTATTTGTGTAAGGATTTGAGGGTTTTGTATGAGGGTATGATTCATGAACTTCTCTTTTTTAAAGTTAGGGTTTTCATCCTAACCTTAAGATTGGTTAGTGATGGGTTGGAAAAACCTAGATTCTTGTTTAAGATGTGTTTTGGAAGATGTGTTGGGTTGAATAAGAGTGGCTTTGATGTGTGTTTAGTGTTGAGTTGATTGAGTTGGAAACTTATGGAAAAAATGGAAATCATAAATTACGGGCATTTCAAGGGCTGGAATTTTCTGTTTTGACCAGTGTTAGTATTTTGGCCATAACATGCTCATTTCTTATCCAATTTGGGTGATTCCAGTTGGAGAAGAAGCCCAAGACCTAGCCCTTCGAATGTCTAGAAGCAACCAAGAACTAAATCCTACCATAAGACCCTTGAATTTGAGGTTGAAAGTCAGATACAGATTCTGTCCCCTGTTCTGGAGCAGTTCCTGTTTTTGAGTCATAAGTTGGGTTAGATTGATCCACATGGAGTGATTCAAAGTCCTTCTCAAAGTATCCACATAGGGGAGTAACTTCATGAATAAAGTATGGCCAAATTATGGCTCATTTGTTCCCCATAATTTCGTCAAAGTAAGAATTGAAGAGGGCTATATTCTGTCCTAGGGAGAGTAGTCTCGGGAGGTCAGGTGTATGAAACCATAACTCTTGATTTTGAGGTCCGAATGACCGAGTTTAGAGGCTGTGGAAGCTAAGAGATAGGGGAACTTTGGTCAGAAGACCACAATGAACAAAAAAGCATGTATGGCTGAGTCAAAATTTGTAGTTGAGAAAAAAAAAAAAAGGGTCTTGAGATAGGTTAAAAAAAAAAAAAAAAAAAAGGGGTACAAGTGTTGGAGTGTGTTGTTTGTGTAACCTAATAAGGGCGTTAAATGTTGATGCAGTAAGTGTAGAGAGAGTGCACTTGGGGGATCAAGGTTTATGTTGGAAGGTGTATAAGAATATATGTGAGTAAGTGGTATTAAAGTAATAAACCACTTAAGTAATTTTTATTGACACGGTTGGCCGAGAGGCTAAGGAATCTTATGACTTTGTTATTTGAGATCCTTTGGAGTAACTCAGGGTTTGACTTCCTTGGGAGACTTAACGGATTTTGAATCCAAAGGAAGGTAGGGGATCTTATAACCTTCTCACAGCATCTTGTGGTTTGATGTTGTGGGAATTTTTGTACCATTAGGTGCTTTGGTATGTGATTTTCTAGTGATATATAAATGTATATTTTTTTTTATATATATGGAAATCTTTGAATTAACTAATTTTTATGATGTTTTAAATATCATGGTTGAATGCTTTGTGAAATTGTTTTAAAGCATGACATGGGTATGAGGCGTGAGAGTCGGATTGATGCTTAGTGGACACGAGGCCGATGACTAGTCCACTGGGTTGTAGTCAGGAAAGGTCACGAGATATACGGGATGTGGGCATATCCACCTGGGTGGTAGTCCCGGCAATTTGTCGTTGTGCAGGATGATCGGCTAGTCCACTGGGTGGAAGCCCCGAAGAGTCATTGATGAGGGTTGAGATGGTGGTAGTATTGCATTCATGTGTTTCCATCACCAACCTATTATTTGCTTGTAAAATGCTCACGTTTTGAGATATTTTTTGAATTATGTATAAATTGAAATGTTTTTATGAGCATGGCTTGTTATGGGATTCACTCTTGGTTGTCAAACTCACCCCCATTATTTCCCTCCACCTTAGATGCAGGTACGAGACCAGCTGCGTGACATGGAAGTTGGACCTGTAGGGTTTTTGAGGATGGGAAGTTTGTATGCCAACCTTAGCTTGTTGGTGGTTGAGCATACATCTTGATGACTATTTAGTGTTATGTGGATATTCACACTATATTTTTGGACAGTTGGTATCTTTTGTGGATCATTGTATATTTGGCCCAGTAGCAGCCACTAGTTTTGGAACTTTATTGTAAATGTTGTTTGATCAAGTGTAAGTGTATAGTTTTACTTGGGTACATTGAGGAATTAACTCACGTGGAAATATGTGTGTATGTTTGGAGACTTGGAGTAGTGTTTATTTACATTTCGGTGATTACTCAAAGTGGGTTAGACTCAAGTTGTGAAAAAAATCGAATTGGTAAAATAGTAGCATAAATCACACGATTGATTCGAGTGTGACAAGTTGGTATCAGAGCTAAGGGATAAATCCTTGGGAGATGAAAGGAAAATTCAATAGATTCACAAAGGATTCCTAGGCACACTTTAAGCTATGATCATGGGCGCTTAGATTTTAGTGCTAGGTTTATTGCTATTGAAGTGATATGATTTTCATATATGGTATAAAACTCTACTTGATGATAGCTATTGAAGGGTATTTAAAGATAACATGTTTACATGAGACTATGCGCGATAACATGTTGAATTGTGATTGTAAGCATGATATAATGAGTTTAGATATTATAATGCTTGTATGGATTTTTCCCATATAGTGTTGGTTGGTAATGTAATGATTAGCATACATGTGCAAGTTGTCTGAATAAGGTAAGATACGTCAATAGCGGTAAAGATTGCATATCTATGGAAAATTGATGTTGAGAACCCTTGAGTTATTATTGGTTCTTGTACCATGACATTGTGATAACTAATTGTCTTTCCATATTATAATTGATGATTAGAGAGGGCCAGAGTGGGCGACGAGGTGGGACGACTGTGAGATCCTCTTCACGATTAAGAGGATAGAAATTTGGAGAGATGGCGTTACCTCAGGGGTCACTCAGAAGAAGATGGACGATGCAATTGATTAGGATTTCAAGTCACTTGTTCCCCCGGTGTTTCGGGGTGATATCGTTCTTGAGGCTGAGCATTGGCCCAAAGAAGAGTGAAGAAGATTTGGATGTCTTGCAGGTGCCCGAGGGGAGCGGAGAGTATCTCGCCTCAACTATGTTGAGGACGGGTGACGATTGGTGGGATATGGTTAAGAGCACACATGATGTGCCACGCATGGGGTGGACTCGGTTCGAGGGTTACTCCTGGCCAGAAGTATTTTCTGAGGCCGTAGGGAGGCGAAGAGATCGGAGTTTGTGCATGCAGCGGGGGTATGGCGCTGCTTAAGTATGCCTCCATTTACTTTGTTATCGGGGTATGCACAACATATGGTGTGACGGCGGATGAGGCGAAACAGTTTTCAAGGAGATACGAGTGAACATTCGGGCTCAGTGGCTCTTTATGCTTCGCACCTACGATTGTTGAGGTGGTGGCCCCATTGATTTAATAGAAAGGGAATGAGTTGAGTCTAAAGGAAGAAACAAGAATTCGGGTTTGGAGACTGGTGAGGATAAGAGGGCTAGCCTTGAGGATGGATAATTTTGTGATTACTGTCTGGCAGATTAAAGCAGGTGAGGAGATCTGATTGGGACGGGGCTAGGACACGGCCCCTGGACATAAAGCAGGAGTGTGGTGCGACAGACAATTTGAGGAGGTGGTGCCCTAAGTTGCAACAGTTAACACCCAAATTCCTCCCTCAAGGCGCTGATTAGTAAAACCATTCGTTGTTCAAGGAGGACAAATTCTCCAAGGGGAGTGAGATCCCAAGAAAGGGAAGATCGATCTACTTCGACCAAGGGTCCTCGTAGCGTAGTTTTCGCTATGGCGCCCCAGATCCGCAGCCTAGTGCTAGTGGAAGGTATGGTTTTATGTTATAGCACTTGGGCACATGTGTTGTTTGATTCCGGTGCATCCTGTTCATTTATGTCTACTTCTTTTGCTTCTCTATTTTGATTTAGAGATTGCACCACTCTTCTTGTCCTTTTGTTTGTCGAGACACCTATGGGTGGCGTGATGGAAGCTAAGTGGGGATGCAAAGGGTTGTGTGTTGAATGTCGGGGATACGAAGTCGTGATTGACTTAGTACCCTACGTATGACGTTGTTTGACGTGGATTGGTGGAATGGATTGTTAGCTCCCACACGCGCTCCTAGATCAAGCCAAAGAAGCGGTGAATTTTCCGACTGGTTGTGGGTCACGTGTCGCCTTCTATGCGGATCTAGGGGTGGTCGACTCGATCGCTGATAGAGACAAGGAAAAGTGGGTTGAGAAAGAATGGGGCTGCAAGACTTCTTTACCATGCCTGGGAGATGTACTGAAGGTGACGCGCGGATCGTGATTCCACGCGTGATTTTGCCGACGCATTCCTATGAGTTGCTAGGATTACCTCCCCATAGAGAGATGGATTTCTCCATCGATTTGTATCCCGGTACCGATCCTATTTCAGTAGCTCCATTCCGGATGGCTCCAGTTGAGCTTAAGGAGTTGAACCTACAATTGCAGGAATTGCAGGGTAAAGGGTTCATCCGACCGAGTACCTCTCCTCAAGTGCTCCAAAGATTGTTCGGTGAAAGAAAGACTGAACGCTACTTCGCTGTGTGTGTGGATTACCTAAGTTGAATAGAGTAATCTGCGAAGAACAGCACTACTTCCGCGCATCGAGGATTTGAGCCCGATCGCTGAACTGGCTCAGCATCGAAAATTGATTTAAGATCGGGTATCATCTACAGAGTACGGACTCCGTACATCCCTAAGACTCGGCTGCACTTTGGTGTGTATGACACTTCGAAGTTTGTTGTCATGCCTTTTGATCGTACTAATGCCCGTTTCCCTTTATGGATCCGATGAATAGATATATCGTCCGTATTCGACTGGCCAGGTGGCGTTTCAGGGACGACATCCCGATATATTCCAAGTGGTCGCAGCCGGCATGAGCACATTTACGCTTGGCTACAGTACTAGGGAGAGTAGCATCAGTTGTATGCCAAGCTGGAAAAGTGTGATTTCTGGTTACAAGAAACTGGGGCCTCAGGGCACATGGTGTCTAAGGAAGGTATTTCAAAGGGATCCCAAAGGTCAGGTCGTGGATGCAAATGGGAGCGACCCAAGAGGCGTCTTTTGAGATAATGTAGCTTTCTGGGTTGGCTAGTTATTACCGTCTACTTATCGAGAACTTCCTGATTGCATGTCCCATGACTAGCCGACACGCAAGGGAAAGTGAGCTGAATCGAATGACAAGTGTGGAGGAGTCTCCAGAGCCGAAAAGAGATTGACTATAGCGCCTGTTGATTATCCAAGGAGCGTGAAAGTACACTCCGCTTTCCTGATTCGAGAGCTGGTCAGTGTACTTATGCAAAGAGGTCGAGTGGTTGCCTATGCCTCTAGGCAATTGAAGAAACATGAAGAGAATTACCCCACACATGATTTAGAGCTTGCGGCAGTGGTGTTTGCCCTAAAGTTATGGAGGCACTACCTGTATGGTGAAAGTTTGGAAGTGTTCTCCGACCACAAGAGTTTGAAATATATCTTTACCGAGAGATTGAATGCCGCAAGTAGAAGATGGATGGAGACACTTGAGGACTTTGACTTTTCTTTGCAATACCATCCGGGTAAAGCAAATGTGGTTGCTGATGCCTTGAGTAGAAAATCAAGGAGCATCATTTCGGGTTTGATGGCTTATGAGTGGAAGATGTATGATTACATCAATGTAGTTCCACCCGCTTTGACGGGGATGGAGCCTAAGGCATGCTTATGACGCTGGTAGCTCACCAACAGCTTTACTAAGAGTCATCGAGGCTCGTGAGGGAGTGATAAGAAGCTTGAGGGTACACGTCACGTAGCCGGTGATGCACCGTGGCGGTGGACCATTCACGCAACGGAGGAATCTATTTCTCAACAGATTGTTTCAGGTTTGATGATGCACGGGCCAGAGAGAGGGAGGTGATGAGGGAAGCTCATCACTTCCTGCCTACCTGCAGATATCCCGGGAGACGAAGATACTATGACTCGAGGCGCCAATTTTGGTGGCAATGGGATGAAAGAGACGAGCTAGCCTCGCTCAGCGTTCGACGCGGCCAACAAGTGAAAGTCGAGCACCAGAGATTCGCCAGGTCAAGGCGTACCGCTACCGCCAGCACGGAAATGGGATCATGTGACGATGGACTTCGTGGATGGTTTTCCCAAGACTCACCAGGAAAAGATGGTGTGTGGGTGGTAGCTCGACAGTCGACTAAATCAAGACATTTTAAGTAATAAGGACCACTCGACTTGCCTTACTTGAGCAGTTATATTGCGGAGGGAGATTGTGAGGTCGTATGCGTACCTCTCTCCATTAGTGCCTTATAGGGACGCGAGGTTTACGTCCTTGGCTCGAAGTCTTTGCATGCCTTTGGGAACGTAGTCAGGTCGAGCACAAGATTTTCACCTCAAACCACGGGACAATCCGAGAGTAGTGATTCAGATTCGAAGACATGCTTAGAGCATGTGTGTTAGACTTCCAGGAGTCAGCGGAACACTTGCCTCGATTGAGTTTCGCAGATAATAACAAATTTCCAGAGCAGATTGAGATGGCACCATGAAGCTCTTTGCGAAGCGCCGCATCGCCTATGTGCCGGATCGAATCGGGAGAGGCTACTTTGATTGGTCCAGAATGGGTAATAAACAACGTAGAAGATAAGTAGATTCGTGACAGGTCATTGGCAGCACAAAGCAAAGTGGGTAAAAGGTGCCAGATCATAGAGGAGACCCTTAGAGTTTCCGTGTGTCGGGGGACCATGTGTTTCTCGCTAGTGTCGCCGCAAGGGGAGTGTTTCGCTTTGGTAAAAGGGAACCCGCCCTAGGTACATTGGTCATTTGAGATTCTCCAAAGAGTTGAGGTAGCTTTACCAGCTTAACTCTTCCGTCAAGAAGCAGCTTGGTATACACGACGTATTCCACGTCTCCTTGTCAGGAAGTATGAGCCAGATGTTTCGCACATACTAGATTGGCAGGAACTGAAATTGCAAGAGAATATGAAATATGAAGAGCGGCCAAGGAAGATTCTAGGATGTACAGCATGTCATGAACAGTTATTCCTCTAGTAAAGGTGTTATGGGAACAATTTACCGAGTGGAAGAAGCTACATGGGAACTTGAAGCTGATGTGAAGAAGAGAAAAACTTAACTCTTCACAAAGTTAGTACTGCTTAATTTTCGTGACGAAATTTTTGCAGGGAATGTAACACCCGAAATTATTACAATAGCTAAATATTATTTTTCCAAAAAATAAAACGACAGAACCTGTTTAATACTGTATTAAGGGTAAATTGCAATTTACTACTCAGACCCTGTCATTAATGAGAAAGTCTAGTGGTCAATATATAAGATTGGGGAAATGTGATATGCAAATAGAAAGAGTTAATGGCTTAAAGTGCTATTAGTGAAACTTAAAAGTCAAAAAAGTTGGTATAAGACAAAAACTAGTCTAGCAAAAAGGGTTAGTTCTCATTTTTGCTCAAATAGAGTTAGGAAAAAACGTGAAGTTATGGCGGTAAAGAGTGAGAAGCAGTTAAGAAGAAGAGAAGAAGGAGAAAGGAAGGGAAGTGAAAGAGATCACTAAAAAGGTAAGGGTTTTTGGTTTGATTCTTGTAAGATGGTTCTTTTCTAGGGTTTGCTGGGGGGAACTTCTCCTAACCCTAGATTTGAAGGATAGGTGGGCAAAACCCTAACTTTGGTTATTTGTGTAAGGGATTTGAGGGGATTTTGTATAGAGGGGTATGATTCATGAACTTCTCTTTTTTTTTAAAAGCTGTGTTTCATCCTAACCTTGGGACGGCTGAGAGCGACGGGTTGGCAAAAACCCTAGATTCTTGTTTAAGATGCTTTGGAAGATGTGTTGGGTTGAATAGAGGGCTTTGATGTGTGCTTTGAGTGTTGGAGTTGATTGAGTTGGAAACTTATGGAAAAAATGGGGAAAATCATAAATTTTGGCATTTTCAAGGGCTGAATTTTCTGTTTTGACCAGTGTTAGTATTTTGGCCATAACATGCTCATTTCTTATCCATTTTGGGTGATTCCAGTTGGAGAAATAGCTTCAAGACTCCAGCCCTTCGAATGTCTAGAATCAACCAAGAACCAACCACCAGCAAGACTCGAATTTGAGGTTGAAAGTCAAAGATACAGATTCTGTCCCCTGTTCTGGAGCAGTTCCTGTTTTTGAGTCATAAGTTGGGTTAGATCGATCCAAATGGAGTGATTCAAAATCCTTCTCAAAGTAGCCACATAGGGGAGTAACTTCATGAAAATATGGCCAAATTATGGCTCATTTGTTCCCATAATTTCAATGTAAAGTAAGGGTGAAGAGAGGGTACATATTCTGTCCCTAGAAATAGTCTCGGGAGGTCAGAGTGTAAACCATAACTCTTGGATTTTGAGGTCCGAATGACCTGATTTAAGAGGCTGTGGAAAGCTAAGATAGGGGAACTTTTGGTCAGAAGACCACAATGAACAAAAAGCATGTATGGCTGGTCAAAATTTGTAGTTGAGAAAAAAAAAAAGGGGTCTTGAGATAGGTTAAAAAAAAAAAGGGGGTACAAGTGTTGAGTGTGTTGTTTGTGTAACCCTAATAAGGGGTGTTAAATGTTGATCCTAGTAAGTGTAAGAGAGAGTGCACTTGGGGGATCAAGGTTTATGTTGGAAGGTATAAGAATATATGTGAGTCGAGTGGTGATAAAGTAATAAACCACTTAAGTAATTTTTATTGACACGGATTGTGAGAGGCTAAGGAATCTATGACTCATATTTGCATCCTTCGAGTAGCCCCTGCTTTTGACTTCCTTGGGAGACTTATGGATTTTTGAATCCAAGGAAGGTAGGGGATCTTATGTCCTTCTCCTCGCCAGACGGGTTTGATGTTGTGGGAATTTCTCAGATCATTCCTCGTGCTTTGACTGCAGGTGATTTTCTAGTGATATAAGTAAATGTATATTTTTTTATATATATGGAAATCTTTGAATTAACTGCATGATGTTTTAAATATCCATGCATTAATGCTTACAAATTTGCTTTAAAGTACGACATGGGTATGAGACTGCGGTGAGAGTCCTGATTGGATGTAGTGACACGAGACGATGACTGGCCCCTCGGGTTGTAGTCCCGTAAAGGTCAGCGTATACGGATGTGGGCATATCCCCGGGGTGGTAAGTCCCAAAGCATCACAGTCAAATTGATGATCTAAGAATCCCCGGGTGGAAGCCCAAAAGAGTCATTGATGAGGGGTTGAGATGGTGGTATCGCATTCATGTGTTTCCATCACCAACCTATTATTTGTAAAATGCCTACGTTCAGATATTTACCTTTATATAAATTGAAATGTTTTTAAGTGAGCATGGCTTGTTATAGATTCACTATCGAGTTGTCGAATCCCAATTCCCATTATTTCCTCCACCTTAGATGCGTACGAGACCGTACCGCTGACAGCGGAAGTCGGACTCGTAGGTTTTTTGAGGATGGAAGTTTATATGCCAACCTTTTAGCTTTTGTCGGGTGGTCGAGCATACATCTTGATGACTATTTAGTGTTATGATATTCACTATATTTTCGATTGCATCTTTGTGGATCATTGTATATTCACTGTAAAGTCACTAGTTTCGGGAACTTTGCAAACGCCAGTTTTGATCAAGTGTAAGTATAGTTTGGGTACATTGAGGAATTAACTCAGACCGATATGTGTACAAGTCAGAGACTCGAGTGTTGTTTTATTTACATTTCCGTGTGATTACCAAAGTGGAGTTTAGACTCGTTGTGAAAAAAAAATCAGGTGGTAAAATAGTAACATAAATCACACCGTGGAATCTCTGTGGTGACAGTAATTCCTTCCAAACTCCGACGAACCGGTGGATCGCGCGGACACTATCGATAAGGGAATCCCATGAAATTCAACACCATACCACATAACGCTCCGCTAGACGATCCATGGAGTAGTCAAGTTGGGACTAAGAGAAGCGCGCATTTAGTCAATCATCCTCACTACCCAAACTGAGATCATATTTCCTTTTTCGCGAGGGGAAAACTGTGATACGAAATCCATAGTAATGTTATCCCACCTATCGTGGGAATCGGGAAGGGGATTCAATGGCATCGGATGGTACTTCGTGTTCAAATTTTTACTTGTCGACACGTCAAACACTTAGGCACGCATGCTCTAAATGTCACTTTTTCATCCTCGCCACTAGTAAGAGATCAAGCTTCATATCCTATACATCTTATTACCTTTGGGTGCATGGTGAAAATGTTATTTGTGGCTTTCATATAATATCTTCTTTCAAATCCATATCATTCTGCATTACAATCTGCTCTTGTACAATAAACCTCCACTTTCATCTATGGTATACCAAATTGTCTCCAATACTAACTAATCCGCACTTTCTCAGAACTCGCATCATCTTTCCGAGCATTTACTATCAGTTGCTTCAAATCCAATATAACTCTCAATTGAGCCAACAAGGCTCCATCAAAATCAAATTCCAAATATAATCTTTCAAAGTCAAAGTACGATAAATCGTTTTCTATTTAAGGCATCCGCCACTACATTTGCTTCTTCCTCCCGTAGTAATCAATTATACAATCATAGTCTTTAAACAATTCCAAACTTCACCTACGTTGCCTCCCCGTTCAAGTCCTTCTAAGTTGGGCAAAATATTTTGACTCTTATGATCACAAAATTTACATTTTTCTCTCCATATAAATAAGTGTCGCCAATTTTCAAAGCGAACACTACAACTGCTAACTCCAAATCATGAGTAAGATAGTTTTGTTCATGCGGTTTCAACTGTCTAGAAGCATAAGATGCCACTTTCCCATCCTGCATCAATACGCATCCCAAACCTATCCTCGAAGCATCATTGTACACAGTAGAATCCCTACCCGTAGTAGGATGAATCAACACTGGTGCTTCAACCAATATTTCTTTAACTTTCAAAGTTGATTTGGCACTTATCATCCCACTCAAACTTCACCCCTTCCCGAGTAATCTTGTAAGTGAGGATGCTATAACTGAAAATCCTCAGACAACCTTCGATAATAACCCGTTAAGCCCAAGAAACTTCACCTTCTAAGCATACTGAGAAGGTTTCCAATTCATGACTGCTTCAATTTTCACTGGGTCAACTCTAATACCTTCCACAAATACAATATGACCTAGGAATGACACTTCCTTAAGCCAAAAATCACATTTAGTTAACTTTGCAAACAACTGATTCTCTCAAAATTCACACAGGCAGTGATTCCCAAATGAAAAAGTTCATGTTCCTGTGCATCTTTAGAATACACCAGGATGTCATCAATAAATACCACAACAAATTGATCCAAATAGGGGTGGAAAACCCTATTCATCAAGTCCATAAATGCAGCTGGAGCATTGGTCAACCCAAATGGCATTACTAAAAACTCATAATGGCCATAACGGGTTCTAAAAGCTGTTTTCGGGACATCAACCTCTTTTACCCGGAGTTGATAATATCTCGATCGCAAGTCTATCTTCAAAAAGACACTTGCTCATTTCAACTGCTCAAATAAATCCTCAATTCTTGGCAATGGATACTTTTATTCTTAATCAAGCCACTTATTTGTCTACAAATAATGTACATCCTCAAGAAAGGTCATATTTCTCTTAACAATAAAACCTACAAGCACTCCCAAGGTGAGGCATATCAGGGTCATCGAAACCCTTATCCAATAGCTCCCGTAGTCGAAGCGTCTTCAACTCTTTCGCTTTAGTCGAGCCATACCTAGGGTGCCCTCGAAATAGGAGTCGTTCCCTTTACTACTATAATAGAGAGATCCACGTCTCTTTCAGGTGGTACTCCTGATAATTCCTTAGGAAATACATTAGGGAACTCCTTAATCACAGGAATGTTTTCAAATTACTTCGTTTCTTTTCGAGTCAAGAATCAAAGCCAAAAAGGTCACAACCTCCTTCTCGTAAAACGTCTGCTTCCATAGTCGAAATAACATTCCTAGATTGGTCCAGATCACACCCCGTGATCAAGCATTCGATAGGTTAGAACATTTACAACACTATTTCTTCTTATCATAATCAACTACGGGCCCAATGCTCTCGGATAAACTAATCCATTCCCTTATCAAAACTAAACTCACTAAATTTGTTCCGCATGGAACGTTGTTACGGGTCGAGGTGTACCCAAGGCTGGCAAAATCCTCCTTCTTAGCCACGTCGTGACGTGGACATGCCACTGCGTTGGCCTACGGGGCCGCTACGTGCAAAGGTCACTACACTATGACGTAGACCTCGAATCCTCGCCAAGATTTTGCTTATTTGACTACCCTTCAAAATCCAACCAAAAACCTCAAATAATTCCAAAAGCATCACCAAAAACAACTCCCAAATATATGTTCTAACCCAACCAAAACCAAACATTAGATTAATTAGTAGTTTTCCAAACCCAAACTTAAGTACTGTAAGTTAAATAACTTCCTAACACCCAAACATGCGTATCCATACATCATAAACCAAGAATCCTTACCAAAGCGGAGGATTCCTACCATCTTATACAAATTAGAGTTTTGATCAACCCAACTTTCAACAAAATATAAAGTTAGGATAAATTCCCAATCAAACCCCAGAAAATCAATCCATTAATATCTATACAAACCCATAACCATCATACAAATCCATACAAAATCATAGAAATCCATACATCTCCATACAAATCCCTAGTTTCCATACCTTTCTTCTTCTTCTTCTTCTTCCTCTACTTCTTCTCTTCTCCTCTCGTCTGCTTCACATTTTTGGCTCTCCAAAAATGAGAGACCAATTTGGTTTCATCCCCTATTTGACCTTATTTACCCTTTTATTGCACTTTGGTCTTCAAGTTCCTTTCTATTTGCACTATAACTTCCCATTATTCCACTTTGGCATATAATCTTATTATCTTATAACTTTTATGTCATGTTTTGACAAATTACAAATTTATCCTCAGAGGATTATACAAATTCTGTTTCAAATTTTCAAGCAGATTGAATTTTAAATTACGAAAAATTCAAATTATACCTACAAAATACCCTAAACATGCTGAAAACGACTAGGGTATATTTCGGGGTGTTACAAGTTGGCATTAGGGTACTAGGTGTTGAAACACCCCTAAAAACTTAATTGCTCAAGGGAGGAAGGCAACAAGACAAAACTCATTCCACTTTGATACTTGATATTTCTACTTCTTTTGTTAATTTCTTTTCTTTTTCTTCATCTCAATTGATTTTCCACTTTTATAATCCATCCTTCTTCACATTACAAAAATTCTACTCCCCAAACTTGCTTCTTGTCTACTTCTTTTGCACTTATAATGCAATTTGGGCAAAATACAGGGTCTTTTTTGCAGGATTAGATTTAAAAAGGGATTTAGGCTTTTCATTTGCTTGTTGATGATGAAATTTTCATTAGGCTCAAATAAGGAACTAGGGTGTATGCATAAGCATATTTCATGGGTAAGCTTTGAAAGATTCAAACTTCCAAGGATGGCCTAAATCATTTCCCGTTAGTTGTGTTGCTAAGGATTTGTGTGAATAATAATCCTAATAACAAGTTACAGGACTCTAGGGAGATTAAAATTGTGATGGATCTTAGAATATGTCCATAATCCTAGCACAATTAGTTTCATAGGTACTTTTGACCTTGTGCAAGTTTTCAGGGTTCATAATAACTAAACTGTTTACAAAAACAAAATTATAAGTCTCATTTGTTCCATCATTTGTTTAAATCTTCTTGAATCTTGAAGTTCAACTTATTCCTTCATGACATTACAACTTCCGAGTTTTAAATTAGGCTCATCACCCTTTAATTTCATCTATTAATTTACAGTTTGGTTTGAACATTGCTATGCTATATCAATTAGAAGCTTATCTAATTAGCCCGTTCATTTCAAAAAATTATTATAACATAGGCGATTCAACAACTCATCATTCGATTCATCGAGCATTGTCACACTTTAAGTGCACATTATTAGGACATAACAAGAATGCACAAACTTCCTCGAACCTGCGCACAAATTTATCAAGATATTTCATTAAATTCATGAGATAATTACAAAATGTATGCAAGTAAGACAATCAAACAAAAGAGACTCAATTTTTCTTGTTTTCATTTGGTTCTAGAGGAGATTTTGCCTTTTGTGCTTGTTACCTTTTATATACTTCAATTTCCTCAGGAGTTCTCAGTGACATTCTTATGGTCCATAAGTTTCATCTTATGGTAATGATCTGCAAGGTGTAAAAGGTATTTCTCCACCTTTATCAAGGTTAGAAAAACATATAAGGGTTTGTCACATCTTTAGGCATTATGGTGTAGGGTATACAGTCTGATATTTTGATTTGTGGTAGTGGAACCTTCTTCTTTCCTGAAAATGTCTTCATTGCCCAGTCTAGGATTTCTACATTTTCTTTTGTGAGTTCACGTTGCCTCTTCCCTATTGTTTCCAAAAGTCCCTTGTCATTGATTTTCTCTAAACTCACGAGTCTCACACTTTCCTTGTAGTGATACAAACCATTCAACCATTCTTGATCTCTAAAAGTTATAGCTTCTTTGAATGCAAGGTCTCTTCTTTCCAGCATTTCACAAAGACTGTACTCTTGTTTCCTGTCTCATCGAGAACATTACAAGCTCTTTCTCATAGCATCCCTTTCCTCCTCTCCTTCTTCCATTCTCCATCTCTTTGCTTTAGACATCTTCGAATATTGATCTATTCGTTTTGCTCAACATCCATGTATTCATCTCTCAATTGTTGTTGGAGTTTCAAGTGTCTATCTCTTTCTTGCATCCCCTGCTCCATTTTCCTTAGCATTTCCATGATGTCTAAACCGCTGCTTTGTTGTCCTGAGCTTCCAACTGGCTCTTGGTTGTAATCTTTGACATCTGGAGATGGATTCCAGATTGAGCTCAGACTCATTTGTCTTTCTTCTCTTTCTTTCATTGAGCTTACCACATTGGCTTGCTTATTCTCTCTGCTATTGATGAATCTTAAACTCATATATTTTTAGTCCATTTTTCTTGCAATTTTTTAGAAGTTTATGATTCATTTTAATGCAGAATTATGGAGATATCTGACTTTGTGTTTGCGGGTTTTGAATGTCTGAAGCAAATCGGTAAAGAAGTAGCAAAAAAATTAGCTAAGGAAGAAATGTCGCGACATAAACTCAGAGTGTCGAGACATAATCTCATAATGTCGTAACAGAAGCTCAAGGCAACCAGTAGGGCAATGTTGTAACAAGCAGCAATATGTTGCGAAAAAGACAAAGCTAAACTCAAGTTGGAAGTTTAAAGATTGTCGTGACCTGATATGAAGGATTGATTGAAATGTTGCGACATAAAGAAATGAATGTTGTGACATAATGAAAAACAGAAGACAAGACTATGTCGTGACAATGGATTTTTATGTCGCGACATTGCACGAGATCAACAAAAATTCCGAGGTATGTCGGTTGATTAAGTACCCGCGATGGTGTTAGGAAATAACGAAATTTATATCCTAAATTCCTCACATTATTAAGTAGCAAAGCTACTGCGATGTAGTGGTCTAGAGATTCGAACATAGGGGATGGGTTTCTTCGTTCGAATGACTTACGGTGAGATTAAAGCGGTGAATTTAGGTTGGATTTTGGGTGTTGTTAAACGATGAGGATTGATTGTTTGCGAGAGTGAAAATAAAATAAGTAAAATGTAAAATAGAGGCTCCTTAAAGCGTTGGGTCACTGGAGTTAAGTCTCTAGGGTAAATGAGGATTTCCAAGGTCCTTTCCTCGCGTTAGGGAGGGTGACCTATAGTCATCTCTCGAGTAGGATCTTCATGTAGCTATAAAGCCACGTAAATCTCTACGAAAATAGCATTCATTGTAATTAATGTTCTCGGTCGGTCTGGCTTGAGTCTCACTTGACTCATTCTGATGGGTAATAAATGGTAACTAATGAACATCCACGAGATCTAGTAATAAGCATCAAGTGAGCACTAAAAGATTACCAAGTATTGACCATTTGTATGAATCAGAGGGATCTAAACCTAGAGTAAAGGAGAACACAGGATGACGGTGAGTACACAGTGAAAAATGGGGGAACTCCTCATTTGCCTAGATCCTGTGCCCAGTGACCCTCTACTTCAAGGAGCAAGAGGTTCTAGCCACTCATTCTCCGAGTTGTCATCCTCGGAGGGTGTTTGGCTAGTGAGAAAGTGGAAAGAAAATGAGAGAAACTAGAGCAGAAGAGAAAGAGGCGGGAGTGCTGAAAGCTTCCCACAAAAATTTTATTGCATGAAGTGATTGACTGATTTTACAAAAGCTTAATTGAACTTTATATAGTGCTCAGAGTTAAGGGAAATTAAAAAAAAAAACCAAAACCAAAAGCTATTACAAGGGATAAAATGGGAAGAAACAAAAATTGAAACAAACAGGGCACAGCGTCAAAAAGTAGGACATGTGAATAGTGGCTGAATTGTAAATAGTGCTGCAGGATGAACAGTGCTCGCAGGAACCAAATTTCGCAAGTTCTATCAACAAGTTTATGGCGCCACTATTGGGGATTTGAAAGAGAATTTAAATGTCAATATTCCAACTAAAGAGAGGTATAATTTGGACATTTTTTCTTTATTTTATCAAAAATTTCGAGAAAATATCTGAAAATAATTTTAAGCTACTTGTTAGGCGAGTAAGCTCTTGAAAATGTTTATAAACTTATAGTGATATAGTTGTTTTCCGCGATTTCATTTGATCTTAGTGTGTTTCCGTTTCGAAGATCTTACATGCATAGAAAACTGACGGTGTTATGACTGAACCTGATATTAGAAGACGAAATCTAAAGAGCGTTCGAAGTCTTTGAGATCAGCGATTATGGCATAACGGAAGTGCAATGAAAACACTCGAGGCGAAACAATAGCAAAGAGACCTCAGAGGCATAGGACTATGGAGGATTTTTGGAAGCTAGTCATTAGAGATGAATATTCTGTTGTGAGACAACCTGCTATAGAGGTCAACAGTTTTGAGTTAAAGCAAGCTTTGATCACAATGGTGCAACAACATCAACATACTGGCCATCCTAGTGAAGACCCCAATGAGCATATGGGGAGATTTTTGAGGATGGTAAATACAGTAAAGCTAAATGGGGTGAGACTGGTGATCGAAGCTCTGATTCTTTCCTTTTCAGCGAGAGATGTGGTAGCAGCGGTTTGAATCCTTGCCTTGGGATCGGTAAGCAATTGGGAAGAGTTGGGTAGGCTACGTGACGAATTCTTCCTCCCTTTCCTTCAAAAAATGAGGGAAATCATAATGTTTAAACAAGAAGAGGATGAAAGTTTTTATAATGCATGGGAGAGATATAAGAGATTGCTAAAAAGATGCCCAATGCATGTAATAGATTTGACCACCTAGATGGACATCTTTTACCACTCATAATTCCTCGAAAGGTACGCCAATTGATCTGACTGTTGTGGAGCATTCAAGAGGAAGAGTGCTGAAGAGGCAAGGCAGTTAATTAAAGATCTAGCAAAAAACAACTATAGAGCTCCATCGGAGACTTCATGGAGTACCAGAAGACTGAAAGAAAGTAAGATGATAGAGTTGAATAGGATGACTGCCATAGAAGCCAAACTTGATGCATTGATGAACAAATTGGGAAACCAAGAAAGAAGAATGCATTCAGCACATGAAGTGGGAACAGTGGAATAAAATGAGCAAAAGAGTAGTGTTGATGAGGGACTAGCCATGAGGGTCCCTATCAAGTTGAGGAGGCTACGTTTGTCGATAATGTGAAGCTTCTGACTTTATCTTAAAGCCTCGACCTGCTGACCCATTACACACCGACCTTCAGGAACCGTGAGAATTTCTCATATGGAGGTGGAGCCTGACAAGTGCAAGACCCGGTCACGGAATTTTCAACAACAGTATGCTCCACATGGGTTCCAAGGACAATAGCAATAAGGGAGTCAGAGAGCAGAAAATCCAGGACAAAGGAGATCTCAATCCTTTGAATATCAAATGCTGACATTCATGGGAGAGAATAAAAGGCTACTGAATATTCATGAGTAGAAATTTGCTGAGCTAACAGTATTTTAGGCAAAGCAGTATGTTCGAGGCAAACACTAATGCTCTACCAAAAATGCGAACACAAGTAGAGTAGCTGGACTTTAATGTCTGAAACAGTCAAGGATGCCTTCCCAGTAATCACGAAGAGAATCTAAGGGTTGTATGGTAGTGAATTATGAGGAGTGGTAGAGAGTTGGAAATCAAAAAAGAATATAAGTAGAAAAAGACTGAAAAAGAAGAGAAAGAAGAAGCTAGAGAAGAGACCAAGTTGAGTAGTTCAGAATTGGTTGAAGAGACTGAGAAAGAAGAGGTGCAAATTGAGCAGTAGATGGAGAAAGGAAAACTGAAGAAGAAAGAGGAATTGCAAGCCTACATGCTTGTTATTCCATTTTCTCATAGGCTTCAGAAAGCAAAAATGAAGGAGCAGTTCTCTAGATTCTTGGATATGTTCAAGAAGATAGAGATTAATATACCCTTTGCTAAAGCATTGGCTCAAATGCCTAACTATGCTAAGTTTTTTAAGGACATTGTCACACCAGATTCAGGCCGTCAGATTGACGAGGATCGAGCAGGGACCGGCTTGTAGTAGAACTAGGACTCTTTACGATTTATTTTTTTTTCAAGTCGAAACTTATACGTGGAGTGTGGCCCACATCTTATAACGAATCAAAATATTATATACAAATCAAAAGAACTACCAGGGTGGTGTCCATCAAAATCTAGACACATATAAGCGAGTCCCGTTGCTTATACATATCTTTAAGCGACTGCGGTTGTTTGCTTCGGAGCGCGAGGACTGCGCGGTGGTACTGCGGTGTGTTGGCCCGGTGTATGCGGATCTTCGGATGTTTTCTCTGTACCTACCTGATTAAAACACGTAAGCTTTGCGCTTAGTGGGAAACATATCTTATATAGAAACCTGAATCCGTAAGCAGTAATAGATATCGGAATCTTGAGAATTCATATAGCAGTATCGCTATACTTGTTATCATATAACAATTTGCATACATTCTTATCTTATAACAAACTTATGCTTGTTCATCTCTCGTATCTTGGTGAACTTTTACTTATACTTATAACAAATTTATACTTACTTGGGTCTTACACTTATAGCAAACTTATTCTTATGTGAATCTTATACTCATAGCAGGTTTAATCTTATTCGGATCTTATACTTATAGCATTCAGATCTTCTACTTATAGCAGACTTATTCTTATGTGGATCTTATACTCATAGCAGGTTTAATCTTATTCGGATCTTATACTTATAGCATTCAGATCTTCTACTTATAGCAGACTTATTCTTATCTGTGGATCTCGTGGGGCATGCTTGTGAGATTCACAGTATCGGGCGTATACTTATTGAATCTCCCGAAGGACATATATTGCGGACTTATCTTTGTTACTTGTCTGGACTTATAATTATTGAATCTCCCAAGGACATCTACTTGAACCACGTGACCCGTCTTATCGGATCTCATTATGAGTTATAGCTTATGCTTATCTGAGGTACTTAAGCACGTATTGGTATTTATATCTATTTCGGATCTCCCATAGGGTTTCGGAACTCATACTTATCTCATGAGATTTACATATGTTCGGAGGTACGTAGGTATCACGAGGATTACGGGCGATATGCGGTATTACGAGACTTGTCTTATGCGAAAGTACCGTAGGTGATGCGGGAGTATAATGAGTCTGAAGGTACTGTAGGTCTTCTGGAGCTTATTTTAGTGCCGTATCTTATGCTTATACTCACAGGCCTATCCTTATCTTGGATCTTCTACTTGTACTCTGAGTTTATTTCTAGTATTCCGGATCTTATCACGATATTCACAGACATATACATGTATTTGAGTTTTATACATGTATTCTGGAAAGCATACACATGTATTTAGGATCTTATACATGTCTTCTGGAGTATATACTTGTCTTAGGATCTTATTCTTGTGCAAAGGTACGTAGATACGATGGTCGGAACGGTCAAGATCATATCACATCTGAGTCGAGATCGGACTTCTACGGATCACAGGACATTGGTCTTCGTGAGTGCAGATCCTGAGATTCATTATGCGGAATAGCAGTAGTTCTGTTGGACTTATGCTTATTTTGGAACTGGCCCCTTGTATTTTACCCGTCACGGGAGTACCGGTGCAGCGCTGGGGCTTATACTTATTTCGATACGGTACCCTTGGGGCCTCTTTGGACTTATACTTATTGGGGACCTCGTATTAGGATTCACGAGTTTCTTCTTATGCAGAACTTATACTTATAACAGACGTATGTTCATTCGGGACTCCCGTAGGAGTTACAGAGCTTATTCTTATTTAGAACTTATACTTATTTTACTGATACGGGAGTACTGGGTGGGTGCTACGGAAGTGCGTGTCGCCGCAGTCTTCTGAGCAAATACAAAGGTGCAGTGGTACTACGGAACATATCTGAGGTACCGTAGATTTACATTCGGATCTTTACACTATATTCATTTCTTTATTCTTATTCATTGTTCGAGTCTTATCATATAATTGTTGGATTACCTAGACCCGATGTCACGGAATGAGTGGGACCTGATGATAATTTTGAAGGTGCAGTGCGGTACTGAGGTCTTGAGTAGCACAAGCGGGTGTCGAGCAGCGACGAAAGAGTGTCGTGGCACTAATCGGAGAATGCTTAAGTACTAATGTCTTGAGGAAACGCGATCGGAGGATGTGGTCGCGCTAATCGGAGGTACAGTGCTAATGTGCGAAGCACGCGATCGAGAGAATGTCGTCGCACTGTCGGAGAGTCTTAGAAATTGCTAATCGATCTTAGGAAATGCGAATGTCTTTGAGCACGATCGAAGGTGCCGTCGCGCAATCGGAGAATCTTAGAAGTCTTATGTATTGCTGCCCACGTAACATGGGTGCCATGTGATTGATAATTGGTGTGAAGCGATTTTACAATTATTTTAGTTCAGTAACTTACTATCTTATAATAGGGGCCTTCTTAGCCACATTATGTTTTTATGACATATTTCCCTTTTCATGTTCATGTTCATGTTCATATTTCAATTCGTTTTCATGTTTGACATCAAATTCATGTTTCATGAACATATTTATACATATTGCATTTCCTATACTTTCCTTATTTCATACCTCTTACACTGGCATTTCATATATCTACAAGGAGAAGACTTACGTATTCCACACATCATTCATATCATTCTTGTTCTCGATGAATCAACTTTACTTGAAGTGGAATCATTCCAATCGGATCATCGAGCTTCGAGTTATGGCATTTTTCATGCCAACTAGTACATTCTGGAGTTTTACTCGAGAGACAGTTTGCAATATTCATTTCCGGTGCTTGCGTCCTCATATTTGACACTGGTTCTTTGTACTCCTTTAAAGCTAAGGTGCTAAGGGTTTTCTCCAACTGGAATCTTTGAATCGAACCTTAGGAACTCAAGATACGTTCGAAGCTCAACTCCGGACTATCTATGATCGGCCCGATGCGGGGGTGGCTTGCACATGGCCCACTTTGTGAGTGCATTTTTGGGCCACTTAGAGTCAGAATTAGAAGGTATCTATTTCTATATGTTTGGTTTTCCTTGGAAGTCTATTTTAATTATCATGAATCACTTAGACGGATAAGCAATGAAAATTTATGGCTAAAATACAAAAACTGGTGAGAAACGGGAAGCAGGCATCACATGTACCCAGTACACCTAACATGTCTTGGTACATGTTGGCCAAATAATGAGAACCTAACATGTACGGTACATGTCACTTGTCTGAGAATGTGTGTTTTGTTCAAGTGCACCATATTTTGCTTGATTCAACTCTATACTTCATACACATAAAAACCATTTCATATTTCTCTTTGTAACCTCTTTTCTACTAAATTCATCTTTGATACTTATCTTATCTCAAAAACATATCATGAAATCCTTCAAAAACAATTCTAATATGGGTCACAACCCATACATGATCAAACATAGAGAGTTGTTAGGGTTGTTCTAAACCACAACTCCCGTACCTCTGATTTAACCATGAATTCAACCTAAAGGGTGATTCCTTCTTATCTTGTTCCTTGTGGGTTTTCACCAACCTTAATTTCAAGAAATCTAAGGTTAGGATGCAATTCTATCAAAACCCTAGATTTGGAGACAAGCTATTAATCATACAAAGCCTTAAAATTCCATAGATCCATACAATCCCATGATCAAGATTAGTTTCCATACCTTGTTGGCCTCGCTTGAACTTCTTCTTCTCTTATATTCCCTTTTCTTTTTCTTACTCCATTCTCTTCTCCCGTCGGTTTGTTCCTCCTCCCAGACATAAGCGAATTTTGGTCTTTAAATCAAAATATCCCTTAGGCCTTGTTTGGCTATCAAAAACCCATTTTTGGGTTAAGTTTCTTTATTTTCTTTTTGGTCCTCCAACTCTTGGCCATTTGTATTTCAATTTCCTTTTATTGTATTTTGGCCTCTAATCTTCTAGGAATTACACGACAATTCCTACTATTTCTTCTTTGGCCCATAGTCTTTTCAAATTATGACTTTTAAGCCCATTTTTGGACAAATTACAATTTTGTCCTTAAGTCTTGTAAATTTCCGGGTCTCTCGTTTCCATGTTCGCGTTCCCAACTCTGAAACATTCAAATTATCTTACAAAAATACCTAAACATGTCGAAAATTGCTAGGGTATATTTTGAGATTATTTACAGACATTAGTAGAAGAGGAGATTTGTTGAAGAAGGTGGCGGATTTGTAATACGTGCATTACGGTGATCGAGGAGAAGCCTACCGGTAAAGTCTGGGATCATGCGTATTCACCCTTCCCTGCACCATTGGGAATGTTGAATTTAAGAAGGCTTTGTGTGATTCAGGGGTAAGCATCAACTTGATGCCACTGTCTGTAGTGAAGAGACTGAGTTTGGGGGAGCTTACTCCCATAGCTATCACCCTACAGATGGGAAATAGGACTATGGCACAACCAGAGAGAGTCCTTAAAGATGTACTCATCAAGGTGGGAAAATTTATTTTCCTTGTGGACTTTGTAGTTATGGATATGGAGGAAGATACACAAGTTCCACTGTTGCTTGGAAGACCTTTCCTGGCCACTGGAGCTACCTTGATAGATGTTAAGAAATGAGAACTCACTCTCAAGGTAAGTGAAGAGGCAGTACACTTCAACTTGAACAAAAGCCTGAAACAGTCTGAATTTGAAAATGCAGTTAATGGTATACGAAGCAGTAGTTCCGTGAGCCTAAACTGATTTTAGGTTGTAATTTTCATAATTTAATAAATGAAAATGAGATGAATTTCCAGTATCTTGAGGATCTTGATTATGAATTTCTGACTTCCAGTTTTGATTTAAAGGAAACAATCTTAAGTTTGAATGAGAACAGTACAGAAAAATCAAGCAACAATGAAGAGAAAGAAAAGGAAATAGAAACAAGTTCATAAGGTTTAACCTTGAAGGAATTACCCAAACACTTAAAGTATGCTTTCTTAGGACCAGAAAAAGCAAAACCTGTGATTATTTCAGCTGCATTGAATGAGCTTGAAGAACGCATAAACTGCGGAGATTCTGAAATCTGAGCGATTGTTTGGTGATAGAGAGATTTGAGAAAGGAATTAGTCCTTATATTTGCATGCATAAAATCCTCTTAGAGGAAAATGCAAAGACCTCCATTGAACATCAAAGAAGACTGAATCCAGTAATGAAAGAAGTTGTCAAAAATTAAGTACTGAAATGGCTGAATATAAGCTTTATTTATGCAATCTCAGACATCTCTTGGGTGAGCCCAATTCATGTGGTTCCCAAGAAGGGTGGATTCACTGTGATCAGAAATGAGAAGAATGAGTTTATTCCTACAAGAATTGTGGCAAGATGGAGGGTGTGCATTGACCATAGAAAATTGAACACTGCAACCAGAAAAGATCACTATCCTTGACCCTTTATTGATCAAATACTGGACAAGTTAACAGGACAACCTCATTTTTGCTTTCTTGATGGATATTCTGGATATAACCAAATTTCCATAGCCCTTAAGGACCAAGAGAAGACTACATTTACATGTCCTTATGGCACCTTTGCTTTTAGAAGGATGCTATTTGGATTATGTAATGCTCCTGCCACCTTTCAAAGGTGTATGATGTTTATGTTATCAGATTTAGTGGAAGAGGCTATGGAAATCTTCATGGATGACTTCTCAGTATATGGATCCAGCTTTGAGAAATGTTTAGAAAATATGGAAACAGTACTTCAGAGGTGCCAAGATAAGAACTTAGCTTTAAATTGGGGAAAATGTCTTGGGGCACAAGATTTATAAGTTGGATTAAGTAGACCCAGCCCGAAGTGTACGTAAGCAAAAACTCTCTTGCCATTCTGTGATTAAAGGGATAAGAAGTTTCCTAAGACATGTTGGGTTTTACAGGAGATTTATAAGGGACTTCTCAAAAATATCTAGACCATTATGCAGATTGTTGGAAAATGATTCAAATTTTGATTTTGATGAATCCTGCAGATCTGCATTTGAAGAAATTAAGTCGGATTGATTCTGACTCCCATCATACATGGCCACGATTGGAACAAGAGTTTGAAATCATGTGTGATGCAGTGACTATGCAATAGGGCCGTATTGGAATGGCGAAAAAGATATTCAAGGCCATATATTATGCAGCCAAAACCTTCAATGAGGCACAAGAACTACTCTGCACCATAGAAAAGGAGATGATAGCGTGGTGTTTTGCTTGGCGAAAAATTCAGGCCTTACATATTAGGGTCTCATGTTATCATACACAACGATCATCTTTGCCCGATTAAATATCTGATGGCAAAGAAAGATGCAAAATCAAGACTAATCATATGGGTATTGTTGTTGCAAGAGTTTGATTTAGAAATCAAAGACAAGAAGGGTAGTGAAAATGTGATAACTAATCACTTGTTTGGATTAGAAAAGCTTACTGAAGGGGAAAAGAGAATTGAAATAACGAGAAGAATTTTCTGATGGCGGATTTTGGGTTATGGAGTCAGTACCTAATATCGCGATATTGTGAATTACTTAGCATGTGATTATATACACGAGGTTCATTGCTAAGCGAGAAAAGAAAGTGGAGAAGCCCGTGTGAGTTTATATATGAGATGACCCTCTTACTTTTGAGAAGATGAGCATATTTGATTATCGGGGAGATGTGTACGAAAGCGAGCGAGTAAAATTATTGATAAATGTAAATTGCATCGCCCTTATGGAGGACACTTTGCAAGAGAGATAAAACATCCCATAAAATTCTTCAATGAGTTTTTATTGTATATTCGGAGATTGTTTTGAATGGGTGAAACATTGTGATAAATGTCGGAATGGGCGGCATAAGCAAAGAAATGAGATGCCTATAAGGAATCTGATGGTACATATTTTTATGTATGGGATAGACTTCATGGAACCTTTTCCATCCTCATTTGAAATCCTCGTTCTCTAGCGTAGTTATGTATCGAATGGGTGGAAACAATAACTTGTCGAGAAATGATGTCGACACGGTGGTGGGGTTCATTCGAAAAATATTTTGAGCAAATTTGGGCATGAACAATCATTAGTGATGAGGGAAGCCATTTACAAACAAAGTGTTTGCAAAACTCATGATGAATCTGAATGGAACGTATATTAGGATTGGCATACACCCTCGGTCGAATAAATGACAGAGATTTCGATAGGAGATAAAAAACATTAAGAGAAAATAGTGAACTCAAACAAAAAAGACTGATTTATAAAAGCTAGATGATGCATTATGGGCTTATAGAACTGCTTACAAAACTCCTATTGGAATGTCCCCATACAGGATTGTATTTGGGAAGCCTTGTCATATCCCTCTTGAACTTGAGTATAAAGCTATGTGGGCTATCAAGAAACTGAATTGTGATTTCCAAGCTTCCAAAGAAAAAATATTACTCCAAATGAATGAATTGGAAGAGTTGAGGAATGAAGCTTATGACAATGTCAAAATCTATCAAGATAAAACAAAGAAGTGGCATGAGCAGAAAATTATGAGGAGAGAATTCAAAGCGGGGAGAGCCCCAGTCTGCTTACGTACGATTCCAAGCTGAAGCTATTTAAAGACGGAGTCGAGATGGAGTGGTCATGTGATAGTTGCAAGGCACACCCTTTAGGCGGTGACGAAAACTAATTCTGGAAATGAGTTTAAAGTGAATGGTCAAAGATTAAAGCATTATCTTGGAGGGATCATAAATGAAGATTAGTTCTAGATTTAGAAGAGATGGAAGAATTTTGCTGAAATGAAAGCATTTTGAAGCAAATGTCTAACTAAAGACATAAAGAGCGTGAAGCGAAATTGCAGGAAGCAGCCCGAGCAATTTTATTTTCATAGTTAACATGATTTTGTTAAATTGTGCGTGTTTGAGTTTAGTTTTAATTGTTTGAAATTTTATTGTGTGATTGTGTTGATTTTTTAGGACAATGAAGCTGAAATTAGAGATGGATTTTTTTGAAGCATTCTTTCTCAAACTCATTATGCAGAAAGTGCTACAAGGGGGAGTTTTTCTTTTTCCCTAACTTGTCTTTAAGGATAATGCATAGTTGAAGTTTGGGGGAGTGTATTTTAATGGAGCAGAAAATGAATAATAGCTTTGTTGTGCCCATTCCTTGAATATTTTGATTATCATCCTTGATAGATAATCTTGAATGAAAAAATGAGAGATGTATAGTTCATACTTGAATCGAGGTTCGTTGATGTTAGACATGTCTTCACAAGTATGATTTGAGTGGTTTGAATGCATTACATACTATTTTGTGTGTTAATTAGTTGAAAATGTTAAATTTGTAACTGTGAGGAAAATGCACTATATTGTCGTGACATTATTTTTACTTTATTAAACTCTGAATTGCTCACAGCCTTTTATATGTTGCAGGAAATTATGTCGTGACATAATACTTTATGTCGCGACGTTATTTTACTTCACCAGGGTATAATTATGTCACGACATAGTACTCTATGTCGCTACATAGGTTTAAAAATAAACCCTAGGCTAGTGTTATGTCGTGACAAATTAAAAGAACACAACAACTCATTTGGCTTAAACTTCCTCATAAACCATCAAACCATTCATCTACCTTCACCAAATTTCTCTCTCGTCTTCTTTCGAAAACCCTAAACCCCCAAACTAGATTTCAACAGGGCCTATCACATCTTTAGGCACTATGGTGTAGGGTATATAGTCTGATATTCTGATTTATGGTAGTGGAACCTTCTTCTTTCCTGAAGATGTCTTCATTGCCCAGTTTAGGATTTCTGCATTTGCTTTTGCGAGTTCACGTTGCCTCTTCCCTATTTTTTCCAAAAGTCCCTTGTTGTTGATCTACTCTAAAGTCACAAGTCTCACACTTTCCTTGCAGTGATACAAACCATTCAACCATTCTTGATCTCTGGAAGTTAAAGCTTCTTTGAGTGCAAGGTCTCTTATTTCCCTCATTTCATAGAGACTGTACTCTTGTTTCCCTGTCTCATCCCAGAATATTACATCTCTTTCCTGAAGTTATTTTCTCCACATAGCATCCCTTTCCTTTATCTCCTTATTCCATTCTCCATCTCTTTGCTTTAGAGCATCTTCCAGAAATGATCTCATTTAGCTTCGACATCCGTATGTTACGTCTCGGTTCTGATTGGGTTTCGGTGTCGATCTCGTTCTTGCATCCTTGCACCGATTTTCCTCAGCATTTCCATGATGTCAGCGTACTTTGTTGTCTTGAGCTTCAGCGAGCTCTTGGTTGTAATCTCAGGCATGCACGGAGATGCATTCCATATTGAATAAACTCATTTGTGCTTTTAACCTCTTTCTTTCATTGAGCTAACCACAATGGCTTACTCATTCTCTCTACTATTGATGAGTCCTAAACTCATCTATTTTTAGTCCATTTTTCTTGCAATTTTTTAGAAGTTTATAATTCATTTTAATGCAGAATTATGAAATTATCACCAACTTTGTGTTTTGCAGGTTTAAAATGTCTGAAACAAAATCAAGTAAGAACGTGAAAAAATTAGCTAAGGCAAAAATATCACAACATAATTTTCGAGTGTCACTACATAATCTCATAATGTCGCAACATAAGCTCAAGTTAACCAGCAGGGTAATGTCTCAACAAGTAGAGATATGTCGCCACAAAGACAAAGCTGAACTCAAGTTGGAAGTCTAAAGATTGTCGCGACATTTCAAAATTTTGTTGCGACATAATATGAGAAGGATTGACTGAGGAATGTTGCAACAAATAAATGAATGTTGCGACATAATGAAAAACAGAAGACAGAACTATGTCGCGACATAATATGAGAAGGATTGACTGAGAAATGTTGCAACAAAGAAATGAATGTTGTGACATAATGAAAAACATAAGACAGAACTATGTCGCGACAATGGATATTTATGTCGTGACATTGCCTAAGAAGTCCTTAAAAAAATTGCTTGATTGATGTCGTGACATCAATAGCATTGTTGTGACAAGAATAGAAGATAGAAGGCAAGAAGAATGTCACGACATTCTTTTGCTCTGTCGCGACAAAGATCAAGGTAAATGGAAGTAAATATTTGTCAGACACTGAGCACGTGTTGTGACATAAAGAGCGAAGAGGGAAGAAGAATGTGGCGACCTGACAAAGCGATCATCATACAAATATTTCAGAAATGACAAGTTCAAGGCGTAATATATGTCGCAACATTTCTAATTTATATTGCGACATAAAGTTTAGAGGGTGGCATCGCACAGCAAGGAACTTCTTCGCGACAAAGGTTGAGAAGATTTATAGGAAGAATGTCGCGACACAGAAATTTATTGTTGCAACACAATAAAGAGCGGCAGGGAAAAACATTTGTCGCAACCAAAGTTTTTATGTCACGACATACCATTCAAGTATTAACACTGCAAGGGATGAAAGAAATGTTGCGACATAAGACACTTATGTCATGGCGATCCGCAAGGCAATTGACTAATCTCTGTCCTCATTGACATTTTCAAAGTATGTCGCGACATAATTCAAGAAAAGGCCTTTTACCTTTGTCGCGACATAACTGCGCAAGCCACAACAAGTGGGGGACCAAAAATGGCTACAATGTCACGGCGTAATTTTCTATGTCACGCAAGAGTTGTCAGTGGAGCGATTTTTTGGAATCCTGATTTCGACCTTGAAGTGCGACCCGTCAATTTGAAAACCTATAAATAGAAGCACATAGAGACGTATGCACGGCTTTGCAAACACAGACATCACAGGCATTGGAGTCTCCTTTGTATATTATTTTCTTTTATTTTTCATCGATTTAATTTAGAAACACATTTTTGGACAGTATTTTCTTTGGTTGAGCAATGATACGGGGGTGAGTTTTGGTGGGTTCATTGTAAAAAATTGGTTTTCATTACTATTTGATTTCAATGGAATTTGAAAATTTTCTAGAGTTCATTTATTTCAATTAGCTTGCAATTTCAGTGAATTTTCACGATTGATTAATCTTATTATTAGTAATCCAGGTGATGAAGAGTTGAACTCCCTTTTTAGGAATGGACTAGTGCTAATTATCATTTTCTATGCAACTTAAAAGAATGTCAGAGTTAGAAATCTTGAATTTATCTAATTGGTGTTGTTCTTGAAATTAATTGTTCTCAATATTAGTAGCTTGTGCCCAGAAATGGGTTGTATCTTACTCTGATTTTCAGGAGGCCCTCTGAGTGACATAGAGATGGAGATTCATGAGAGTATAGCGCAGTTACTTGGGGGTATGCGAGACTAATATTATAGAACTAATGAACTCTGAAAGATTACTATGATAAATCACTAATTTACTTATGGTGTGAGGATTAGTTGGTTGATGTATCAGTTTAATTGATTAGAGGTTTCTCTTTTATCTGATGGAATGATCTTGATCCCGTGTTAGCATAGATTTAATCAAGGAGATAGAGAGTTTACTCAAATTTGAAGGATGAGATGCCAATTAGATTGGAGAAGGCTTGCATTGTCACATGCATGGGGAAAAGAAATCTTTAGTTACACCAAGCAATTATGAAATGCTGGAAAGGAAAAATACTCGGTTCTTAGAAAGAGGATTATATCCTACAAGTAACTGCTTAGACCCATGTGTCTAGAAGGAATATGGTTCTTTAATTAGTGAAATATAGAGTGTATGGAGGAATTCAAACTATACTACCTTGCATCTTTGACAAGTTCAGATTTCAAATCGATGGCTGAACTATGTTATAGAGTGATGCAAAAAATTGATAATTATACATTGATCTATTTCTAGTGTTAACTTTACTTCGATGAACTCTCGATTCCAATTCATTTGAATTTTTTGTTATAGTTATAAAATTTTAATCAGTCATTCTTTCTTTAGTTTAAACAAATCAATTTTGTACTTTTGAGTTCAAATAGTAAGGATCTTGAGTAGTAGGGGTAATTGATCTTTAGATCTCTAACAATCCTTGTTGGAATGATATCTGGATTTAAAATCCACTTTTATTACTTGTATGATTTGTGCACTTACAGAGAATTAAACCTAATATAAATTTGCATTATTACATACACATCATAAAACATTTCTTATAATTTTTAGTCAAACAATAAGATTTTGTCATTCCAACTGAGGATTAAAAAGTGCCTGGTGGAAATGTTAGAAATTGGTTGTAGTTTTATGGTCTACTTTAAAAATCAGATATATATCAAGTTTTTGGTACCACTGTAGGGGACTAAATAGTTCTAGGCAGCAGTGATAGAAATTTAGTATATATCGAATAGGTCTATCCTTGATTATCTACATTTTCTTCATCACTTTGCGTTTTTCTTACTCTTGGTAGTTTGGAGGCTTGGTTATCTGTGGGGTTAGAGGAGGTTCTAGGACACCTTTCTTCCTCTTCCCAGGTTCCCTTTACCCCTCCTAGTATGCATAGCCTAGTGATTGTTGCTAGGTATGGCATCAAACCTCTGTATTTACTATTGTAGTAGCTCAAAATCGATTTCTCAATAATTTTTCCCTCATTGATTTTATACCCCTTCAATATTGCGTACAATAGTATTATCACTTCTTGTCGAACTGTGCTCAGGTGTTTTGAAGGGAGTAGGACTTATGCTAGGAAATAAAACCACACATTTGCTCCCTCTGTCAAGGATCCTCTGGCAATAATTCGAATGGGTTCTTCTTGGTAGATTTCCACTCGCCCTTCCCATTCATTAGCAACTCCACTATCCTCTGGTATTCTGGCTCTTTCTGCAACCTTTTGAATTTGGAACCATCTTTTATCTCCTTCAGGTTGAATGTCTTGTTGATAGCCTCTCTATTGAAAGGGATCCATTGTAACGCCCTAAAAATAACCTAACAGTTTTATAACATGTTTAGGGTATAAAATAAGTTAAATTGTATTTTTCCGAAATTTATATTGTTAAAGAACAAAAAAAATTATAATACCTGAAAATTATAAAAGAATTAAGGTTATATTGGTAAAATGTCAAAATGAGGACCCAAGGGTCATAAATGAGAAGTATATGTGCCAAAATGGAAGAAGGGAAATAAGTTGAATAGCAAATGAAAGAGAAAAGAAGGATTAAAATGCGAAAGTAAAGCTAGGAAATAATGTCTTGTAAGCAAAGGCGAGCCAGAAGGTTTTGATTAAGACCAAAAATTGGTCTTTGAATAGCATTCTCATTTGGGCATATCTTCACATTGAGGAACTAGGGCACGGTTGAGAGAGTGAGAGGGGGCAGAGTTGGCTTTGTGATCTCGAGTTTGAACGAAGCGAAGAGCGAGGAAGAAGAAGGAAGTGAAAAGAAAGAGATTAAAGGTATGAAACTAACCTTAACCCCCTTTAATGTTGTGTTTGGGTTTGATGAAAAACCCAAATCATAATATAAGTGTTTTAAATGGTTGTAGATCAATTTTGGGGTTGTTCTAAGTTAAGTTTCAAAGTGCTTTGAGTATGAATTGGTTTTAGAGAATTTTTGTAGTAAAAGAATAATCTTGGGGTTTTAGGGGAGATCTTTGTCAAAAATTTTCCCAAAACGTATTTTGTTTTGGCCAATAGCTTGATCATCACTTTCGTCTAAGTAATGATTCAATTTATGGATAATAGACTTCTAAGAGGAACAAATATCCATGAAATAAGTATATTTAAATTTGGACCCATTGGCACCGAAACTCATCGAGAAGTGAGGCTGCGTTTTAGGGCAAGTCTGGTTTAGTTGATGCAGGTTTTGGTGTTTTAGTATTTAGGTCATAATTTGAGTTTCACTCATCCAAATTGAGTGATTCAAATTTTTGGGTAAACTAGACTTCTAGGAGAACAAATATCCTTTAAATAATTATATTCAAATTTGGACCCCATTGGACCCAAAAATTCATCAAAGTAAGACTCTGTTTTCGGGCAAATTCTGATTCAGTTTGGTACAATATTAGTGTTTTGGAATAGTTTTGGTATTTAGGCCATAAGTTGAGTTTCACTCATCTAGATTGAATAATTCAAATTTTTGGGTAAACTAGACTTCTAGGAGAACAAATCTCCTTGAAATAAGTGTATTCAAATTTGAACCCCATTAGACCCAGAAATTCGTCAAAGTGAAGCTCTATTTTTAGGCAAATTCTGGTTCTGTTTTGAAAATAAGTAATCCGATTGTTTGAACATATCTTGCGTTTAGTGCTCTGGGTGGATGATTCAATTTTAGAGATAAAATAGATTTATGGGGAACAATGCACTTGAGAAGGAAGTTGGGTAAAATGTGGCTCATTTGTTCCCATAAGAATTGTACTTGAAGGAAGTTAGGTAGAAAGCAACCCGAGCTAAGTCTAAATAAACCCCTGACTAATATTGTTCTCTAATTGTGATGGATTAGGGTTGGTGACGAAAGCGACCTAGAAGCGGGATTGGGGATAGAAATCAGGAGCAACTTTTTGGGTTTGTTCTCCATACCTTTCTTATTATTTCAGGGTTGTGATCGTTGATTGAAATGATTTTCAAAGCGCATATGCGCTTTGTTTAAGCAATTTGGGAAAATTGATTTCAAATGCATTGCCATAAAAATTGCATGAGCATCAAAATGTATCATTTAGGTATAAATGTATATACAATATTGTAAATTACTACAACAAATTTTAATGCCGCAATAGAATGTTGCTCCCGATCATGTGAGGTTAGGGGATAAATTGGTATCTGGTAAATTCGAACTAGAAGTGCGTAGACGAGGAAATGAAATATAGTGGCATACCGATCCGTAGCCCAGTGGGACAGTATCGGTAGTGTACACACAATGATTTTTAAATAACCAATCAGCAGCCTAACTGGACCGTACTGTGTTATAAAATATTTTTTCTACCTACCTGCAACCCAGTGGGACCGTGCCGGTGATTTCGTTATCTTAGGCACAAAAAGAAATAGTTAAATTCATTTAAGGGCAAAATTATAAGTAAATGTGTGAAATGCATGATTTGAGTTTCGAATGAAATATTGCATATGAAATTGTATACTTTGAAGTGATCAAATGATTTGCAAATGAAAGTATGTGAAATAAGCACATATATATAATGTATATTGCATGGACTATTGAAATTGTGCCAAAACATTGTTTCAGAAAAGCTACATATTTGTGTTTAATTGAAATGAAGAGAGAATTGCATAAAACCACTAAGCATGAAAATGCTTAGCACGTTGTTTTTTTATCATCGCGCAGGTACCGAGTGACTAGGGACAAGTGCAAAGACCGCAGAGTTTAGAGTCATCGTCGAATCGTACGGAGTATAAGTAGACGCTCCGTCTCATGCATACATTTCATCCGATGACATTATTTGATCATTTTTGTAATGAAACCAAAAATGTATAAGTTTTCATGGGAATAACATATTTGATTTATTTGTGGAGATGAACTCTGATAATGTTTTGTAAATGATAATGTTGAAAGGGCATACATGCCATATTGAATGAAAATGTTAATTGACAAAACGGTGAGCCCACTTTAACCGAAATGATTATTCGACATTTATTTCTACAATATTCGAAAATGTATATATGGTAAAACTGGTCAGCGTCCCGAGTTCTGATTTGGCCTCCGGACCGAGTCGGGTACGGGGGTGCGTCATCCATTCTCCTTTGACATAACAAGTTTTTTCTTTCTTTCCTACCATGTTTGCATAAAACTCTCGAACCACTACAGCAAACCCAGTTGGTTTGTGCTCGCAAAACAAACTCCATCCTCTCTTATTAATCACCTCTCTGAACGGTGATATGAGCTTCACAAAACCTCTTTCTCCAATGAAATCTTTCTGCATCAATGTTCCTTTCATAACCACGTGAGCACTCTCTGATATCAACTCATCAGCATCCTCCTTTTTCTTGTTTTCTTGCTTACCTTCTCTTATCTTCCCTCTTTCCACTTTTCTGTTCTTATGTTTTGATTCCTCCGCTCTTTGTGATTCTTTCTTCTTAAATAGTTATCATCTGAAGCTCCTGAGTGGTTTCTTCCTCATTTCCAACATACTCCTCCATAATCTCATTCAAATTTGGAATCAAACTTAGTGGTTCAGACATTGTAGCTAACTGGACTGAGATTTAGGGTTTTCGACGAGAATGAGAGAAGGTTTTGGTAAAGGTAGATGAAAGGTTTTAGGGCTTTTGTAGGAAAAAGGCTTTTCAAAATTTTGGGCTCCCAACGTTCGAAATGCTCTATTTTAGGCCTAATTATTGTTGTGACAAATAATTCTTATGTCGCGACATTAAACAAGCCTTGAACCCTAAAATTTATGTGGTGACATAAGATTTTATTGTCGCGACACAAAATTATGACTAACAAATTTTCAATGTTGCGACAACAAATTTCTGTGTAAAAACCATGTCGCGACAATAAATTTTATGTTGCGACATTCAACAAGTTGTGGAACCTAAAATTTATGTCGCAACACAAAATTTAATTATCACGACATAGATTCCTATGTCGCGAGTAAAAGTATTTGCGGCGAAATGATGCTGTAGGTTGAAATTGTGTCGCAACAATGATTATTTATATCGCAACAAATTATTGTGAGTTACAAAACTACATTGTCGCGATAACAAACACTATGTCACGACATATTTTTCTTCAATTAAGGTAGGCAAGAGTAATCTTTGTCACGACAAAGAAAAATCATGTTGCGACAAAATATGCATTTTCATCCAAAAGGTCAATTTACCAGTTTCAACCAATCAAAACACAAAACAACATGCAATTCATTCAGACCAATCAAATCATGCTTGTGAATACAAGTTTAACAATAATAGAGCATCTCAATTCAAACATGATCAATCCAGCACAATTTCTCAGTTATATAGATATCAACAATCTATTAAGAAAACTAATTAAAACATCATGAAAGCTAAATAAGAATATTCTCACAAGATGTTGAGCAAGCTTTTCTTTTTCAATATGTATTATCTTATTCTTTACATTCCAGCTGCTTCTTTATAATAACTTCACATACTGATTAACTTTCATGAATTGAAAAACGGTAAAATCACTAATATAGAATTTTCAAAATTAAAACTAAAACTGAGCTTACCGCAAAAATTTAATAAAAATCAAATTATAAATGAAATAAAAAAATATTGCTTTGATTTGCCTCCCGATAAAGAACACTCAATTTTTATGTCTTTAGCTAGACATTCTCATGATGTATTCCTCTTCCGACAATTCTTTCATTCTCTTCAAATCTAGGACTACTCTTCATTCAAAGTGCCTCCCAAATAATGCTTCAATCTTTGGCTATTAACCTTAAACTCATTTTCTGAATTTGATTTCAGCATAACGCTCCCAAATAGTGTAACCGCAATCACTGTGTAAGGGTCATTCCATCTTAATTTGAGCTTTCTTGAAAATAATCTAAGCCTTGAGTTATACAAGAGGACCGATTCTCCTATTTTGAACTCTTTCCTCAGTATCCTCTGGTCATACCATTTCTTGGTTTTATCTTTGTAGATTCTTGCATTGTCATAGGCTTCATTTCTTAGCTCTTCTAATTCATTTAATTGGAGGAATCTTTTTTCTTTTACGGCTTGGAAATCAAAGTTTAGCTTTCTGATTACCCACATTGCTTTATATTCAAGCTCTAGAGGTAGATGACAGTGTTTTCCAAATACAATCTTGTATGGGGACATTCCAATAGGGGACTTATAAGCAGTTCTATAAGCCCATAATGCATCATCAAGTTTTATTGACCAGTCTTTTATGCTTGCATTGATTGTCTTCTCAAGTATATTCTTGATCTCTCTATTGGATATCTCAGCTTACCTATTTGACTGAGAGTGATAAGCTAGTCCCATAACATGTTTGACTCCATACACCTTTCGTAGGATTTTGCAAAGTAAGCTCATCCAGCGATATTAGTTACAGGGGCTTCCGTCTACTTAAGATATTTCTTTGTATAAACCACTACCAACTATTTTGGCATCATTTAGTATTTGTAGCTTCTCATTTGATACATAAATCTACAAACATGAGAATGTATAGATTTCCAAATGAAGGTGGGAAAGGCCCTATGAAATCTATCCCCCATACATAAAAAATATGCACCACCATGATTCCTTGCAAAGGAATCTCATTTCTTCTGTTGATGTTGCCGTTCTCTAAAATCTATCCTATTTAACCCGTTCGAGAATAGTCTTTGAATAGGGAGTTGACGATAAAAGCATTGGAGAATTTTCTTAGTTGTTGCATCTCTTGCAAAGTGTCCCTCCATATGGTGATGCATGACATTTATCCAAAATTCCAGCTTGTTCTGCCTCTGGTATACATCTTCTGATGATCTGATCTACTCATCTTATAAAAAGCAATGGGTCATCCCATATATAAAACCTAGCATTAGTCCTCAACTTTCTTTTCTGTTGGTATTTGAATTACGTGACGCATAATTCCACAAGCGAAAAGTTCACAATATCGACATACCATGGTACTTGAACTATCTTGAAAAAGCTACTCGTCGAAATTTTCTTTATCTCGGTCCTCTTTCATCTTGTCTGGCTTTTCTAGTCTTGATAAGTGATCGACTATAACATTATCCTTTGTCTTTCTTGTCTTTGATCTCAATCCTACTTGATAAAACCGCTTTGATTAGTCTTGGCTTAGCATCTTTCTTTGCCAACAGGTATTTGATTGTTGCATGATCGGTGTGCCTTTATGACATGAGACCCGATATATATGAGTACGAACTTCTCCTTTAGAAAAAACCATTGCTAGCATTTCTTTTTCAGTGGTTGAATAATTCTCTTGTGCTTCATTAAAAGTCTTGCTAGCATAATATATAGCTCTAAAGGTCTTGTCAGTTCTTTGACCCAGCACAGCTCCCATTGCATAATCATTGGCATCACACATGATCTCAAATTCTTTGTTCCAATCTAGTGTTGCCATAATAGGAGCTCTAATCAATCTGGCCTTGATTTCTTCAAATGCACATTTACACTTTTCATCAAATTCAAATTTTGCTTCTTTTTCGAGCAATACACACAATGGCATATTTTTGAGAAGTCCTTTATAAATCTTCTATAAAATCCGGCATGTGTCCCCGAAAATACTTCTAATCCGCTTTAAGCGTAGTAGGTAATTAGAGTTTGATAACATAAACTTTAGCTTGGTCAACTTCAAGTCCAGCTGCATAAATTTTGTGCCCCAGGACAATGTCTTCATTTACTATAAAGTGGCATTTTTCCCAATTTAGAGCTAAGTTTTTGTCTTGGCATCTCTAAAGTACAGTCTCTAAATTCTCTAAACAATTCTCAAAACTGGATCCATATACTAAGAAGTCATCCATGAAGATCTCCATAGCCTCCTCCACCAAATTAGAAAAGATGGGTATCATACACCTTTGAAGAAGGTGCGAGACATCCACAAATCCAAATGGAATCCTTCTAAAATCAAAGGTGCCATAAGGACATGTAAAGGTAGTCTTTTCCTGGTCTTCACGGACTATGGCAATCTAGTTATATCCAGAATATTCATCAAGAAAACATAAATGGGGGTGTCCTACTAACCTGTCCAACATTTGATTAATGAAAGGTAAAGGATATTGATCATTTATGTGCTTGATATTCAATTTTATGTAGTCAATGCATACCCTCCCATCTGTCATAGTTCTTGTTAGGAGTAAATCATTCTTCTCATTTCGATATTTGTGAATCCACCGCTGCCAGGAACCACGTAGGCTGGGCTCACATAGGGTTATGCGAAGCCGCATTAATGAATCTTGCGTTCGACCATTTCGTACCTCTTTCTGCACGACAACCTCTTTCATAGCAGGTTCAATCTTCTTTGGTGTTTAATGGATGTTTTACTCTCCTCCGAGAGAGATTTTATGCATAGAAATAGGATTGATTCCCTTGAAGTCTTCAGACGACTATTGCTTCTACATACTTTACGAGAATCTTTATCGGTTTAGCTCTCTCTCTTCTGTCCGTACGTATATAATTCTTGGGTTTAGATTTTTCAACTCCGAAAACATTCTTAGTGTTTAGGCAATTCTTTCAAAATTAACCCAGCGGGGCTTGTTTTCACTTCTTGTGCCTTCCTTGCGACCAACAGTTTTACTTGCATTGCCTTCATTTTAGATTAGTGTGTTTCTTTAAATTCAAAACTGGAATTCATAAAATTCAACATCAAGATCCTCAGTATACTAGAAATTCTTCTCATTCTCATTCTCATTCATTGAACTTTGAATCTTACAATCATATTTCAATTCAGAACTGATGGGAACTATTATTTCTACGAGTGCACAATCGACATTGTCAAATTAATTTGTTTGAATGCGATTGATTGAAGTCACTTTGTTCATCTCCCACCCTTAGAGTGAGCTCTTCCTTCTTGACATCTATCAAGGCTGCTCTAGTAGCAAGGAAGGGCTTGTCTAGCAGCAGTGGGATTTGTTTGTCTTCTTCTATGTCTATTATCACAAAGTCCACAAGGAAAATAAAATTTCCCACCTTGATCAATACATCTTCAAGGATTCCCTATGGTTGAGCTAAAGTTACATGCGCCATCTGCAAGTTCCTTAGTTACGAGGAGTAAAAGCTCCCCAGCCTGATCTCTTCCAGCATAGATAGTTGCATGGGTTGATGCTTGCTGGAATCACATAATGCCTTACCCGTTTAAGTTCCCGCATGGTGCGAGGAATGGTGAGCGCGAGAATCTGCATTTTCAATTTAGCTCTTGAATAAGCTGGATTGTAGGTTTACAATCGGGCTCATCGCTCATTCTTGACAAATTTCCTCGTCTTGCTTAATATATCAACCATCGACTTGGCAAAATGATCGCATTTAGCTGTCTGTGTGAGAATATTATCTCCCATCTTCTTGAACATATTCAGAATTTAGAAAGTGTTCCTCCATCTTTGATTTTGTAGCCTCACAGGGAATGGGATAGGAAGGCTTATGAAACTGCACCTCCTCTTTCTTTTTGAGTCACCCTCTTGACTAGATTTTGCTCTTGCTGCACCTTTAATTTTCTTCTCTTGGTCGTTTACGAGCATCCCGGCATGATTTCTTCTTCGATTTTTTCTTGGTTTTCTTTCTTAGTCATCATCTTCTCATCTTCTTTTATTTTTAGCAGTTCTCTGCCACTCCTTAGAGTAATTTCCATACAGTCTTTGGGATTCTTCTTGGTGTCACTTGGGAAGATTTCATGGCCCGGATTCTGCATGCATTAGGAGCCGGTTGCCACTACTTGGGGTCTCACAGAATTTTCGGAGGTGCATTGGTATTGGCTTGAAACACATTTTGTGTTTGCACGAAATCTTCTTGCTTCGGTAAATTTCTGTTCATGAATGTTGGCTTGATCTTTTGTTATCTCCGTGAAGCTCGACATATGCTCCTGGCGAGACCTCGCTGTGCGATTTTTTGACTCTCTGGGCGCCTGCTGGCAGCGCCCTTGGAAACCATGTGAAGCATACTGCTGCTGATAGTTCTGCACAGGTTTTGGACCTTGCTGCACTCCATTTCCATATAAAAATTTCTCATGACTTCTCAATGCTAGTGTGTAATGGGTTGGAAGGTTGGTGTTGGAGGAAAACTAAGTTGTAGCTCTGTTGCCATTGATGACAAACTAAGCTCACTCATGATAGGGACCCTCGTGGGCAAGTCCCCTCATCGAGTTAATGCTTTTTTTCTCACCTACTTTCACAATTCCCAATTGATGGGTGACCTAGTTTCTTCTTTCTTAGTTACTCATTTTGTTCATGTCGTCTACCTTTCTCTCACATAGCTAACGTCTTCGGCTTTCAGTAATCCTGACCTCATCTCGATCACATTGTTGCTCCTAAAGTCTCATATGGAGCTCTATAGTTGCTCTTGACCAAATCCTTAATAAACCCGATTAGCCTCTTGACCTCTTCCTCTTGGTCTCCACAACGAAATTTGTGATGATCCCCTAAAGTAGTTCATTGCATGATATAAGATATCCATTTGTGTGATCTGGTCAATGCCATGCATTGGACATCTTTTTAGCAATTTCTTATACCTCTCCCAAGCATTGTAGAGGCTTTCTTCTTCTCCTTGCTTGAAGGTTATTATCTCTCTTCTTCTCTCATATGTGAAGGTTGGTGGGAAAAATTTCTTCATAAAAGCTTCAACCAGCTCCTCCCTGTTGCTGATCCATATTGTAAAGATTCGAACCAACTAATTGTTGTGTCCCTCAGTGAGAATGGAAACAGTTGTAACTTTATGACATCTGGATTTACTCCATTCAGTTTGACAGTGTTTGTCATCCTCACAAATCTTCCTAGGTGTTCATTGGGATCCTCGGATGCCCAGTGAATTAGTGTTGTTGCACCATGGTGATCAGAGCAGGCTTCAACTCAAAGTTGTTGGCCTCAATGGGTGGTTGCCTTACAGCTAAAAATTCATTTATGAGGATTGGCCTCTTGAAATATTCCATTATCCTCTGTCTCTGAGGTCTTTATCAACTGGTTAATTTAGTATATGTTGATCGGTGCCATAACCTCAGCACCTCTTGCTTTTACCTTCTTGGTTCTCGAAGTTCTCTCGATTTCAATGTCCTGGAAGCAGTTCTAGTGACATACGTATATGTAGTGCCTGAAATAATGATAGACTGAAATCAAAGTGATATCAATAGATAACTTGAATATATAATGACTATCTCAATAAAAGATAAGTAGCTGAATTAGCTACTGCAGTTAGAACTATTTTTTTTATTTATTTTTAATTCATATAAAAGAAAAATGTTCAAATTAGCAATTCTCTTTTTAGTTGGAATATTGATCTTTAAACTCTACTTCAATCCCCAGCAACGGCGCTAAAAACTTGATTAGCTTATTTTTTATAGAGCAAAATATGTGATCAACTCATTTTTAGCACTGCTATCAAAGACTGTTCAGTCCCCATTTACAGCACCATAAACTTGTTTGACTGTGAAATATATAGGTTATGTATATAAAATCTATTTTCTGTTGTGTATGTGATAATTTTCAATTAAAATTAGTTTTGGTCTAATATATTTACAATTACCTGAGATCCTTGCAAGTAATAAAATGGATTATAAGTCCCGGATATCATTCCACGAGTTGATTAAGAAAGTCTAAAGATCAACTACTCATGCTATTCAAGATCATCACAATTTGAACCTTTAAATGGAAGTCTGAATTATCAAACAAAGAATTAATGAAATAAACTTGGCTAATCAAAACTCTAATTCAATTAGAAATGGAGATTTCACCAAATTGAAATAACAATGGGAAGTGGCTAGTATTCTAATTATCAATTTGCATATTTTCCCAAATAAAATATCGTTAAAGGTATAAATCCTTGATTTGTCCAAGAGCAGGGTAGTGTAGCCTTGGAAAGCCTCCTGATACTACACATTTCATTGTTTAGCTTACTACATTCCTAAACTAGGTCAGTGAGTCTAAATAGTTACTTTTAGGATTTGGTCATTTTCAAGATTTGTCTATTTTTCCTAAGCCAGTACTTCATAGCCATCTCTTGGGATTGGAAATTGGCACCCACATAGACGAGGGTAACCACGAGCCTTCTCCCAGTAGCGGCATCTTGACCATCAATTGATAAAATTCTCTTTCCCATGATTAAAATACAGCTAACACGGTTAAGATCTTTCTATTGGATTATGATGAAACCTCTAAAATTAAATTGATATCTCATTTATTGGTCACTTAATCTCGGGAACACACTTCTCTTTGTCTGAAGGGAACCTTGAATACAGAGGTTAGAACATCACCTATGATGTATCAGAGTGATACTTAGAGTATATTAATTCCCAAATATCAATGTAGTTTACCCTTAAGTGACTGCTCTATGCTCTCAGGTAGTCCATCTCTATGTCACTCAAAGGGATCCTGAAAATTAGAGTATAGATACAACTCTTTCTAGGTAAAAAGCATTGATATATAGAACAACTCATTACATGCACAATGCCAATTAGATAAACCCAGTTTTCATACCCAGAAAGCCTTCACTCAAAATATTGCAAAATCATAATAAGAAAACCAAAAACATTCAGAGCTAAATCTCCATCTCGAATCCACGAAATATGATGACTAGTTGATCAAAAATTCATTGTAGCGTAATTCAAAACTAAATAAAATGAATTCCAAAATTTCCAGTTCACTCTAGTCGGTAAATGAAAGCTTGGTTACATTCTATCCGGCTCGAAATTTCGAGTTTAGAGCTCTATCACGGGGAAAATAAAATAATATATATATATATATATATATATATATATATACTAGAGTCTTCAACTCTTCGAAAAGCTAAAAAGCTAGTTCATTCTTTTTGAAAAGCTCTTGATCCGAAGATGATATTTGCTTCCCTATCTCCTTCTATTTATAGGGCTCACAAATGTTGGGCCTGAATTTGAGGTTGAATTTGTGGATTTCCATGCAGGCCCAATGAGTGTCTTTGTTGTGACATTGTTTGTATGTGTCGCGACATTGCAACGTCACTTGCGTGTCTTCAGGCTTTGTTGTGGCTTTGTCGCAACATTTTTGCCATGTCTTCAATGTCTACTTTTTGTTAAGTTTGTCGCAACAAAATTTATGAATGTTGCGACATAAGTGCAGTTTCTTAGGTCTTTATCCTTGTTATGAGTTTGTCGCAACACTTCTGCCTTGTATTCCTCTTGAGTCATTGTAGCGACAAAGTTTCTGAATGTCGTGACATATATGAAGCTTCTATGTCTTGACCCTTTGTTATGAGTTTGTCGCAACAATACTGACTAGCATTCTTCTTGAGTGATTGTCACGAAAATCTTTTCTTATGTCGAAACAAAGTTTCAGTATATGCCTCAAATCTTTTCTCTATAATTGTCACGACAATGGAAGGAGTATCGTGACAATGTTCTTTGCCATCTCCTCAAATTGTGTCGCGACATACTTTGGAAATGTCGCGACAAAGTTTGACTAACTTCATCTTGTAATTGTCGCAACATAAGTTTCTTATGTCGCGACAAAGTTTCCATGCCTTGTATTGTTAGTCTCTGAATGATTGGTCGTGACATTGCAAACTTTGTCGCATCAATTGTTCCTGAACTTTTGCCAGCTTTTGTCGCGACTCAAGGTATAACTGTCGCGACATACTTCCAGTTTTCTTCATTTTGTTTTGTCGTGACAATAAAGTTTTATGTCGCGACATAATTTCTAGGTGCTTCCTTATATTCTTTGTCACGATATAATTATGGACGTCGCGACAATGTTTTGTTGCCATCTGCCTTATCTTTTGTCGTGAAATTCATTTCCATGTTCTGACATAGTGCGAGATTGCTTCTTGAGAGCTCTCATGCGATGTCATGACGATAATCAAATGTCTTTGACCAATCATACGTTTTCAAACTTCCATTGTGTTGTGACATTCATTTATGTGTTGCAACATTTTTCTTGTACTTCTTCTCATATTATGTCACGATAGAGTTGTGAAATGTCGCGACAATCTTTCAACTGTCATCTTGTACTCTGCTTTGTCTTTGTTGCAACACAAATGCGTTGCGATGAGCTTATCCTTGGGGGTTTTGTTGCGACAATGTTGTAATTATGTCGCGACATAACTGCATTTTTTGCCTTAGCCATTTTTTTTCTGCTTTTCTTGTTGGTTTTTGTTTCTTTTGCATTAAAACCATGCAAAACATAAATCTGGGTGAAGATTCCATAATTCAACATTAAATTTGACCTTAAACTTTCAAATATGCATGAAATATGAACTTAAAAATGAATAAGTTTTGGACTCATCACTTGTTCTGGAGAATCCACAGAAATCACTGTCGGGCTAATCTGAACCTCCTCAACAGGACTAGACTGTTTAAAGCGTTTGTCGTTTGGACCCTCGGAGCTGGGGGTAGTCTCCCTTGGGGGCTGTAGGCTCGTTTGCACATCCGCACAACAAATCGAGCGGCGAGGCTAGACATCTCAGCCTCCTTTTCTTCAGCTAACTTGCTAACTTTCAGATCCATCTAGTCCACAAACCCCTCGATCCGTGTGAAACTGACCTTAATCTGCTCGATCTTCTTTTTCTTCTTCTTCCTTGCTTTGGGGCGAGTTGTAGATCTTGCTCGGCGAAAGTAATTAGAGCTTGGGGATCTTGCGCGGAGATAAGGGTAGAGCGATCTGTAGAAACGAGGGGTTACGGAGGCGGTTAAAACTTGCAAGAGCTCCCACCGTATTAGCTTGGGGAGATTCGCGGGACGAGTGCTCGCCGCCTTGAAACTTCGTGAGCAATAGACAAGGAAGAACAAACACTATGTATAGGACCGGAGTTATAGAGAGTTCAGCACACTACAACCTGTTAGAATCTAAAAAACATTCGGGTGTACGAGTGCAGGAGGTGCTCGAGTAAAGTTCCACTTGCTTCCCCAGCTTGATTGAAGCCCGAGACGAAGCCACTGCGATGGAAGGCTGCTCTCACGTGAAGTAGATGGTGTTATCTACCTCCCCTACGAAGTGATGAAGCGTCTAACGTCTGGGCCCGATTGTGAGAACTTGGTCATTACAACCTCATTCCTCTCTGCAGACATAAATAACCTTCGGCAGTTACGTGTATCGTTTCACAGGAATTAAGCCCTCGGCCTTATTTGATTTATAGAAACCTCTCGTAACCTTGTCATTCCTCATTACAAATAAAATAAAAATAAAAGTAAAAATAAGGACAATGGGAGATAGTGAGCTTGTTGGACACATTCATGAATGGAAACAAAACCCTCGGAGAGAGATAAAAAAATCCCCTTGAGGTTTCTAGGTGTATGGATGACAAGACTTATGGAAACAGATAAAGACATTTGGCATGAACCTAATGGGACATAAAAACACGATCAATCAACTGATAAAAGAAGGCCCTGCATTGTGAACACTCATTGGAAAGCGAAAGTCATCGAAGAGTCAAGAGTCTCAGTAATCCTTTGAAAGAAAGGATTCACATAAGCACAAAAAGGCAAAGCGCAGAATTGAAAAAAAAAAAAACCTTGGGAGCGTAAAAGCGCTCACTGAAACCCTTACCATTGAGGGAATGCAAAGGCCTGTGAGCGCATTAAATCATGCCGTCAAAGCATAAAAATATGTCATATATATATTAGGAGTATCGCGTTTCTCATACTTTAAACCTGAAAGCATCGTCTCGGCGCATTCAATTGTCCACATTCTACATTTAATACTACAATATTTTCCACTAGCTGGGAAAGAGTACAAAATTCTAATTTTGGGGAAAGGGTGGTGTGTAAGTACCATGGTTTTCTTGCTACTCAGCTGAGCTAGGGCGGGGCCCATGGCCTCGAGTCCACTGACCGCGATGTAAAAGTATTGCCCACCGCCATATTAAAGCCAGATGGGCACTGCAGACGGGGGAAATCGGAACCTTGGATCTGCATGAAAGCGGGGTATCCCCACAGAGAGGAATTGACCTTAGGGAAGTTCATTTAGAGTTCAAGTCCCACAGATGATCACTCCCTTGCTTAGACTCGTATAAGACGAATGGATAAAGTGGGAAATCTGTAGTATTTATCACGAATTTCCCTGGATTTCCAAATCTCTTACTTCTTGGAAGATTAATCCTTGATAAGAAAGAATTAGTATTTGATAAGGAAAAAGAGATTTTGTTCCTAAGAAAAAGAGATTATTTCTGGAGAAAAAATGGGAGGGATTCGTGAACCACTCTCTATAAATTAAGAGGATCCCCACGATGAGAAGGTATGCAATCCTAACTGTGTGAACTTCCTTCTTCTTCCTCTCCGTATTTTGCTGAATTAATCATCGGAGGCGGTGGAAATGCAGATCATCGGGGATAGCCGCACTGCGGGTTTACATTGTGCTGCGATGCCACGAAGGTCGAATGATCAAGGTGACAACAATTTATCATTTTATAAATGTTATTTTATGACATTATATAGAGTATCATTAATTGGATTGGTAATTGAATCGAAAGATTATCGGCCAAATTTGAATTGAATCATTAGTCGATGATTGAGCTAGTTGAAATTAGACAAAATTTGTTCATCATTCATGTCCCCTGAAAATTTACATAAATCGTATTTATAATAATTAATTAATTTGGTCATTGTCTCTCTCTCTTTTATGTTTAAAGTATAAAATTACTAATACATTCTAATTAACATATAACAATTATTTTATATATGTATATAAATGAATTCAACCTATTTTTTGAAAAAATAAATAATTTACATTGATTGAACTAGCAATACATCGATAGAAACATAAATTCAAATTGCTAAAAACCATAAAGGATAAAACAGTATCTAGGTTAGTGATAGGGATACAGAAATGGGCCAGGCATTTCATTCGCCAGCCCAAAGGAGCGGTGAGGACCATACCACTTGGGTGTCCTTACATAGCGACCCCGAAGCAGAGGCTTGGCTCGTTAGGCCCCAAAAACATGGTTGGAAAATAAGGAGGCCCTTTCGGCAGTCAAACCATATCTTCACAAATAACAGAAGATAGAATATTCCCTAAAGGCGTCTGTTAAATTAAATCAAGTCCTATTATAAAGGGAGGAAAAACCTTGACGGATTAGTTGAATACCCCGATAGGAAGGAGGATTACTCCCGAATAAGCTCCTTTGGCTAATCCATTTGCTAAATCTGGCGACTACACAGGAAACTTGTCTCAAAGGGAAGAACCTAATCATACGTCCAAATTGGATGAATATCCATTATAAATACAAGGCAGCTCGACCTTGCTAAAAGTGCCTTGATACTAAGCATGAAGCATTCTCTCTTTTCTCCTACCGGAAAGAATGGTTAGGCATTGGGCGGCCGGGTGACCCTCGCGGCCTCTTCATTCGGTTCTTATTGCGGGAAAGTGCCGCATCCAGGAGCTGTTGATCGACATTGCGGCAATCCTACCCGGCCACGAAGCCGATCCACTGGCGGTCTTGGTCGGCCAGCGGCCCGACAGGCTCGGCTAGTTGGGTTGAAAAGGCATCATCGGTTAGCGCGAGTCTGTGGGAGCGACCAGTTTCGCTCATCGCATGCTTGATTCCTCCCGATTCTTGATGGTATCAACAAGGAACACCAAGCGAGGTAACGCACAATCCACCGAGGACACGAATCCACGGGTGATATGACGGCGAGACCCCTTGGGGCGGTGGAAGCTTGATACAAGCTTGTCTGAAGCGAAGTGGGCGGCCGCCTCATCCGTAGCGTTTGAGGTGAAGAATTGGGCCGTACCGAGGGGCCGGATCTGACATCAGCGGGGAGACACGGTAAGCCGGGAAGGCGCCAACCTCCTCCCCTCGAAGAACCGCGGTCACTAGAGCATTCCCGAGGCATCGGCCGAAGCGAGTACGAGTCGACCGGGGGCATGGACCACCGTTAGCCCCGGTGAGGGAAAGCGGCCTATGCCCGGAGGCCAGGTGGGCGCTCGCCAAATCACCCTCGACTAGAAGCAAAGGAACGATCGTGGGAAGCGAAGGTTCAAAAAACCTTGACAAGAGCTCATCTCTGCGTGAAGGGAAGTGGTGAAGAGGCGAGCCTCGGATACAATGGATACCTTGGTGCGGCCAAGCGAGATCTCCACTTCCACGGCCGGGAGTCTTTGCACCCTTCCATGAAATTCGAATGCCTCGGTAGAAACATTCGATGGAATCCGCGATCTGGTCGATCCGCCTGTCTTACAAAAATCAGATGGGTACATGGGTATGAGACCACAATGCGTCTGGGGCTTGCGCTGCGGCTGAGGGCAGGCTTTGGCACGATTTCAATAAATTCCCCTTCATCTATCTCGTCGTTGGGAACTAGTACATTGCGTTAAGTCTACACTTCATCGAACTAGGGCGTCTGAAGCGAGCTACCATCACTAACCATCGAGCAGGATCGCCGGGGAGGTTTGAAATCTGTGCGGAGATTCAACGCCGAGGTCACGAAGATGCGTGCCGACGAAAATTCGTTGTCACGGCTTTCATCGCGGGGTTGGGCGTGCGATCAGGGCACGATGTTCTCTATCTGAAGAACCTCGAGCTAGCATGGCCAGGGTCTCGCCAAACGTGAGTGACATAAGCGGCGGAGGCCCTCGTATCAAGAAGGAGAGCTCCTCGCCATGAGGGACCGACCAGAGACCAGACGATGAGGGGCGGAGCCCAGCAGCAAACGACGAAGAAATCCCAGATCACGGGGCGGGAAGCGATCCACAAAAAGTGGGAATCTTAGAACCGTCTGGGCCACCAGTAAGCGAGGCGACAACATTACGAATCCACCAGCGCTTCACTCCCGCCGCGGCCTCGATATCACAAGTCACATGAGGTGCGAAAGCGAGCAATTCACGAGATGGTAGTATGAGTAATCAGTCCGCGGCGAGGGGATAACACCCAGTATTGCCGAGTTCCACGAGGACTATGGACATCGCGCGGACAGCGTATACAACTAGAAGAAATAGAATATTGTCTGGCGCGGATATCTTCGGCGTTTCATATCTCGAGAGATGATGCAGAATCAAGCCAATCAAACCCGAGTCGGGCCGGAGCCATGGCATTGACTCGTGACCCCATAAATCTCGGCGACGGTGGCCTGGCGGCCCACAGGAGAAATCAGTGATCTCAGGAGGATTTCTTCGGAGGAGGAGAATCTAGTTCGGCTCAGCCCACCTACGGGCATAGATTAGTAGACATGGAAATACAAGCGGTATCCCCGGTGCGAATCGGCACTACCCATCAGTTCTCGGCTCGGGTGGAAGGGTGCCGGCACCCCAGCGGCGGCCGACGGTAGTCCACGCGGTGTGTGACACCACAGTTCCGGGTTTTAATCGATAATGGGAGTTCGGTACGACATCTCATCTTGTCGACGCCCGACCAAAGATGGGTATTGGAAGAAAAGTGATCCGTGACACATGCGAGTTTTCGAGGAAGAAGGTACTCTGGATTGGGCTCGATTCAGGCGGGTGCGACCTTGGGAGAACCCCACGCGGTAGCGACGGCAATAAGGTTCATATAGTGGATGCCGATCTGACTATAATATCTTTTCAGACAGACTCTCAACCTTGATAAAGCCATCCCCTTAGCATATCACATGATAATCAAATTCAGAAGCGGTGAATGGAGTAGGCGGTCAGAAATGGCTGGTGGCAGAGAGTGTTACCGGCCTCCATGAAACAAAGAGCGTCGACTAAGTGAGCAGCCCAGAGGCGAGCTTGATATCTGAAGAGATTATGCCGGCCAAAGGCCTGGAGACAGACACCATCTTGTTGGATGACAGCGGAGACATCCCCAGCCTCACATTGGCTCCCGAACTACCAAAGGATCTGAGGCCTCCTCACTCGGGTTTTGAGGCGGAATAGAGACGTTTCGCGTGGACGCGGCGAGACATGGGAGGAATAGATTCTGCCTTAATCACCCATCAGCGAACACCCGGCGAGTCATGGCTTAGGTTAAACAAAAACGCAGGAGTTTGTAGGAAGGCGAGCCATCGAGGGAGGTGGCACCTCGGCCGGGAGCGATAAGAGGTGGAATACTAAGTGGCTAGTAGCGTTGTACTTTCGTCGAAGCTGGCAAATGGCGACTACGCATCGACTTCAGCGACATAAACCAAAGAAAGCGGCAGGGCGGCTTCCCTACGCGAGAATCGACCTCATCGTGGGCGCCGTGCGAGCCCACGAACTACTCAGTTTATGGATGCATTTCAGGAATTCTGATCGGATCATATGGACCCGGGGACGAGGAACCGTCGATCCGGCCTGGGGAACTGCGTTGTCGGGTGGCGGTTGGACTCAGAATGCGGGGCGACACCTGGAGACTAGTGAGCCGGATGTTCCCGAGCGGATCGGTCTGTGATGGAGGTATACATAGGCGGCGTCTTTATTAAATCCATTGCATCCGTCTGCGTATCTTACGTCTCTCACGGGGCATTCCCGGATCACGAGGAATTATAACATGAAGAGTGGAACCGGCAATGTGCCTTGACGTGTCGGTAGGAAAATTTACGGGTTTCGTGGTTAACCACGGGGATTAGGCGAATCGGGCAGAAATAAAGCATTGCCGACGTAAATTCGCCGCCGGGGAATAAAGGAGGTCAATGGTTGGGGAAGGATTGCGGCTCTAGCCGTTACCGTATCGAGCGTGATAAATGCGGCCTTTCTTCGAGTTACGAAAGCATTTGAGTGGGGCGAGAAATGTGAAGAAGCATTCGTGGCATTAAAGAAACATACCTAAGCTCCTCGAATTCTAGTAAGTCAGTTGAAGGAACTCCTCACTTTGTACTTAAGCCGTATCGAGACTCAACCGGTGCGTGCTCGTCGAGGAATGAGAGCGAGTCCGGCACCCGGTTTACTGCGGTCGAGGCAGGAGGAGCGGATGAGAGGTACCCCAGAATGGAAAAGTTGATACTAAGCGGTAGTGACGGGAAGCTTCGCCCCTGTTCCCGGGCTCACACTAGAAGTCCCAAACAATTTTGATAAGTAGGTATTACACAAACGAAGTCTGGAAGGTTGATGAAGTGGGCCATAGAGCTAGCGAGTTCGACATAAGTGCAATGGCTTGCTATAAGGACATGTCTGGCAGAGCTTCGTCATGGAATTCACTCTCAGATAGAGCTTCTTTGAGCCTGCGATCGAAGGACGACCTCCCCGTATGGAAACTCTCTGTGAGTAGATTTCTCGAAGCGCACGAGGAGGCCGGAAGCAGACAATCCCTCACACCTCCATAGAAGGATAGATGTTGTGAATCACGCACTCGGGTTTGGGTTCCATGCCCGACAACGAGCCGAGTATGAAATCTGCGGGCCTCAGCTCGCCCGCTCATTAGAGGTCGACCGGTAGAGGTCCACAGTGACTCAATGGTGGTCGGGCGGATCGAGATACATACGGGCCCAAGGACGATGGTTCTATATCTCAAGGTCGTGATTTGCTAAAAAAAGTTTGTATTGGTTCTGGGTCAGTGCGTCCACAAGGCAGAGAATACGAAGCCGGCGCCTTGGCAAAAGCCCAGCGCGACCTTGAACCTCGGTCGGCGCTGTGTAGATACCTGCAGAGAACCCTATTAGGCCATACTGACATGGTGGTGTACCCCAGTAGGATCGTGTGAGCCCGGATGGACCTTTGTTGGGATTATATTAATGACGGAACCTTTGAAGCAGGCGAAGAGCGGCTAAGATAGTGAGGTCTTCGGGTTCACGATCCTGGTGGCAGCCTTCTGGCGAGGATTCTTCACACCTTTCTTTGAAATGCATAGCGGGAGGACATTGAGTATGTACTAAGGAAGTGCCGCGAGCATATCGGAAATCATATCAGACTCGAGCGTTGGGAAAAGTTTGAACAAGATCTTATTGGCTACGATGCCAAAGATGCGGCCAGGCCTGGTCGAATGCGAATGCGCCGGGAACACGCGAAATATCCGCCTCCCGGGTCAGGCCCTAACATCAATCTGACCCACGGCCGCTTCCAGTGATGGGAGTTGGACATAGTGGGCCTTTGCCCGTTAAGCGAGGCGATGTAAATTTATGTCGTCGCGGTGGATTATTTCACGAGTGGCGAAGCGAGCCCTTAGCCCACGATTGCAAAAGCGAGTCATGACTTTGTGTGGCGAACCATCGTATGCGGGTTCGAATCCGAGAACTAATGTCGGATAATGGAAAGCGATTCGTGACATAGGTGGGGATTTTTGTCTTGGGGCTGGAATTAAAAATTATTACTCGTCAGAAACACCCCGTCAAACGGACGGTGAAGTCACCATCGGAACCCTTAAAGGCGCATTAAAGACCCAGCTAGGAGATCTTCAAAAGAGGAAGTTGGGTAGAATACCTCCCCAGAAGTCTTATAGACTCTGAGGGACGACACGAGTCGGCAACTCGGGAGACCACAGGTTGCCACAGCCTTTGGCACGACGTCCTTTGTGGAGGTTGGAGACAAAATCTTTAGAGTCGAGTTAGCATCGGAGAACGAAAATGAGGCCACTAGTGCGAACTTGGAACTCTGGATGAAAACGTGGCGGGGTTGACAAGCGCCACGGAAAATTATCGAAGGAAGGCGGTAAGATGCTAATGGAGATTGACTTGGAAGTTACATGTCGCGGGATTTGGTGCTTCAAAAAAAGCTCACGCTGACAGAGGAAGAATCGCGCGCCGGGAAGCCCAGGCCCCGGCGGAGGTCCTTACATAGCCAACGGGTGGTCGGTGGAAGCGATTATGAGCTCCCAAAGCGAGGAGGAGGGAAAATCTTCTGAGCATACATGGGCAGCGGGCACGAGGCGTTTTCCGTGTTGCCGGTTTTGTAATAAAACCTTGTAATTCTTATGTGGCGAGTAAGACTGCGGTAATTTAGTATCTCAAAACGGTCAGAAAGCATTCCTGATAGAGAAAATTCATAAAAATAAAAGTCTCTCTTTATTCAGGCTGAATCATGATCGATTCCTGATCGGTGGTGTCTTTGATTACATCTCGAAAAACACTCGATGCAAACGGTGCAAAAAAAAAAAAGAGGAGACAAAGGAAAAGCGAGAATAAGAGGTGTGATAGGAAAAAAGAAAAAGGAAAAAAAAAGATGGAAACCGAAAAGGAAAAGACGAAAAAAAAAAAAGGAAAAAAGAGCTGAGATAGAAAAGAGTGTGGAAGAAGAAAGGGGAGAAAAGAAAGGGGAGAAGAGGTAGAAAGGAGGAGGAAGAAGATAAAGAAAAGCGAGAGTGCGGCATGAGGATGCACCGCCCTCGAGCACTTTTCACTGCCCAGCTGAGAACGACATGACTCCCGTAAAGGGAGACTAGGGAAAAACCACCGACTCACACATGAAGACCGAAGGGTGATCCCGAGCGTCAGAGGGCTCAGTGAAGGCGGTAGACGTCGAGCTATCATCAGAGCGAACTTCATCCTGCTGTAAACGGAGATCTCGAAAACATAAGATACGAAGCGTGAGCCACCATTTATAAGGAGGTGAGCGAAAATTCACGCAGCGTTTGGATTCTCCATAAATCAGCATTGTGGTTCGCTTCCCCCGCACCGAGGACATGCGGCGTTTGGCTCACGAAAGCTCTTCACATGCAAAAATCATGCGAGCGGTTCGGTTCACCAAAGTCCTTCGCTGCCCCGAAAATCCACCCAGCGTAACGTGTCGGCTCACCCCCAGCGAGCTCCTCTACTACGCACAGGCCACGCTGCCTGAAAGTCGGATATTTCGAGCTGGCATCGCCGTCGGCAGACCTTTGAGCCCCTGGCGCGAGTCAGTTGCTCGCTGTGAGCTCATTGCTACCGCACGCGGCCACAGGCGCGCCTCGAGTCGGACATTCTGAGTACATCGCCCATTCAGCTTGAAGCATGCAAAGCCACTCGCGAAATCCGATTGCTCACTTTGACAAGCTCTACACTGCACGAGCCACAGCGCACCGAAGTCGAACCCGGCTGAGCTACGCGCCGTCAGCTTGAAACGCCACGACCTGGCGCGAAACCCGATTGCTCACTTTGGCGAAGCTCTCACACTGCGCACGAGCCCACGGCGCCTCGAAGTGACCGGCTTTCAACTCACGATCGCCACACCGGCAAACGCCACGAAACCCTGGCGCCGAAACGATTGCTCACTTTAATAAGCCATATTTGCACTCAGAGACGAGCAGGCTCGTACTACGATTCATGCGTGACTCGTCCACCGGCTTTCGAGATGGAGCGAGCCTACTATTCACTTTGCCGAACCCTTGTTACCTCGACGGACGGGCTCCTTCGTACAATTCACATTAGTATGACCTCCCGAACTGAGGCAGGCTCATTCTTACGGCTCATAATGGCCAGGCTCATCCCGACTCAGATGGACGGCTTCTGTCACTTTAGCGAAGCCGCCCGGCCTCCCGGGCAGGCGGGCTCCTGCTCTGTTCATGGCGAGGCTCATCCTTCCCACTCCTGGGCGAGCCCGCTACGTCGCTTTGAGCCCCTTGCGCTCCCGGACGGACGGGTTCGCCATGCAATTCATATTGACGAGCTCATCCACCGGCTGGATGGGCGAGGCCACACTATTCCGCCCGGCGAGCCGCCTGGCACTTTCAGGGCGAGCGGGCTCATTCTTACAATTCATAATGGCGAGGCTCATCCTTCGCTCAAATGGGCGAGCGATACTATTCGCACTGGCGAGCCCTTGTTGCCCTCGAGATGGGCGGGCTCCGCGTGCAATTCATAATGGCAAGGCTCATCCTTCCGCTCGAATGGGCGAGCCCCTCTTATTCACTTTGTGAGCCCTTACGTTTGCACTCAGACGAGCCGGGCTCCTTCTTACAATTCATATTGGCGAGGCTGTCCCAGCTCAGATGGGCTGAGCCCCTATATTCACTTTGGCCCGAGCCACTTTCGCTGCCTCAGGCGAGCGGGCTCCTTACGTGCAAATTCATATTGACGAGGTTCGTCCGCTAACTTCCAGATGGGCGAGCCCTACATTCCACATTGTGAGCCCTTCCTTTGGACTCCAGCGGTCGGGCTCCTTCCTCACTATTACATCGATGAGCTCTTCCAGCGGCTATTCATGCTCTGACGAGCCTCCATCAGCGGCCCAGATGAGCTCCCTCGGAAGCCATATAAGTGGGAACAGCTTGATTAAACAGATATTCTGCAAAATTTCAATGTCTGATGCAAGTGCTGAGACCTTCAAATCGGGTCTCAAATCGGGTGACCTGATTCGGAGAAAAAGAATAAAGATATCTAAAAATTTAGAGCCTGGTTTCAAATGGGTATTTATTGAAAGAGGCTACAGTATCGGGTGAGCCCAGCGAAAAGGGGAAATTGACATCGGGAAGCATAAATGAGTCGAGGTAGGCATCGGGCGGAGTGAAGAATGAGAAAGGATCTCGAGTAGAATGCAGGCTCCTGAGAATAAATCGTATCGGAAGACCCCTCAGCCTCCTCGTCACTTGGGAGGTGAAGTTGAAATGATCTGATGCGCTGAGCGACCTTAGTTGAAGCGAGCCACCCGGAAGCCAGGCACTAGCTGATCTACCGCGATTGTTTGATAACCTCGTAGTCCCTTTGAGCAACCATCTTTGACTGGCGTGAAGATGCAGCAGCGCGAACCACTACATTTATCTCTCGGTAGTCTTGATAAATTTGCGACCCGGAAGACTGACGAGCGGTCTCCTTGACACTTTGCCTACGAGCCTGCGTTGACGATCTCGAGTTGTTTTTCTTTGAAACATTTCGAATCACCCAGGTAACCCCACGCGGCTCCACTTGAAAGATCCAGTTGCCGCCAGGGAGGTGATGAGTCCTCCCCCAACCATTTGAGCTCGTGCAGACCGGATATCGACCTCGAGTCTCGTCGACTCACCTGCGCGACGGAGCTCACCCACTAACCTCCGAAACTCACCTCGAAGCCTTCGTCAAGCTGCTGGGTCTCGTTCTCTCTGTACTACGCCGAGCACGGCGATGAAGTGTGCTTAAGGTCGGACTTAAGCGCTCTGTGTCTTCGGTCATATCTTGCGCTCGTCCACTGCTGACTCGGCGCTCGGGAAGTAAGAAAGCCATATTTATAAATCGAGGCGATCTTCACATGTTTCTCGTCAGTTTGGCCTTGTCGGCCAGGCCTTTCAAATGGGTGGCGACCTTGCACTCCGAGACTGAACGCAGGTGTTGACCACGACGAAGCATGGAAATAAACACGATTACGGACTTAAGCGATCCCCGAAAAGACAACGCCCAGCCGTGGCCGGCGGCCTCTTTCGAACTCCCCGGCGTCGGACTCAGGGAGAGATAGCGAGGATGGCACCTATGGTTCGACCGCGAAGCGAGAAGCCTGGTTGCACCAGCTTTTGCTTGATTTCTTTCGACTCCGTAGTCCAGGAGGTGACTTAGCGTGTCGAAGCGGACTGCATACGGTTATAAAGATAGGCAGAGCCAGCCACGGCGGCGACCACGCACTCAGCGACCCTTACCACAACAAAAGCCAGGAGAAGACTCCAGAAGGTCAAACCATGACGACGCCTGCTCCAGGCCCTAGGCGGTGTAGAGGGACGACCCGCATTCCGAGCCCTATTGTGGGCTGCGATGCCCCTCCGTTCCCGAACAGAGAAGAAGGAGACACCCCCACCCTCAACTCGTCTGAATCGGCCTGGCCTTCAAAGAGTCCACCTTTTTCTCTCTTACACCCGGGCTTCCGAGACGTCGCTCCAAATGAACTAAAATCTCGCCCGCAGGGGTGGCAGCAGTGGGCCCAAAGGAAAAAACTCCAAGGGTAGAAAGAGGCGGCGGCCTCAGAACAACAGAACGCGCGGGCAGCAAATTAGAGGAACTGGGAATGTTCGACCTTATCAGCCCTGCATAGGAACGAGCAGAGCATTCCTCCAACGCTAGAGCCACAGCAGCATCTTCGTCGCTGAGGTCAAGACGAAAGACCGGGGAGAGCATAAGGAAAGCTTTGTTGGTCGGCATCGATCGCCTTTAGACAACCAAACCAAAAGTAATGCAAACACTACGAAGGTTACCGGGCACTCCACGTCCCGGGCACACCCAAGGTATCACCCCGTCACGAGTCATACCCATTGGAACCGCTTAACGAAGAAATATCGCCCTTTCCATCACCGGCAGGAGGAAGGAAGGTCCGAGATCACCGCAGGAGACCCGTAACGTCTGGGTGAAATAAATAAACCCTATGTAGTGTTTACTCCACCGAAAAGATGAAGGAACATAGCCACATAATCGGGGGACACCAAACCCCATCCTTAAAAAGACCAATAAACCGACTAAAATACTCCCAACCAATGGGAGCCAATCGGGAAGGCGGTGAAGTGTCAGCGGTTAAGAACCTCTTATGAAGGGATGCAAAGAGTTAAGACCGCATTAAAAAGCAATCCTTCAAAAGGCACTACACTGTGCACTCCAGGCTGGGTAAAGGTCAAACATCCGGGACCATATTCGACACTGTGAGAGGCCGAACGCCAAGAAAAGTAGATTCCTATATGAAGGACTAACTCCTACTAGGGCCCCACCTTCGCGGTAGAGCATGTCGAACACGGCCCCGAGGAAGTCCACCCTTAGGATATTTGATCGGGTTTATCTTCTTTTTTACCTTTACCTAAGGCGGAGGCGCCAGAGTGTGTTGAGCACGGATCACAAACAGTGCTGAACGCCCAGCCTCCCGGATCAAGGCCACTGTAAGAGTCATCGCTGATACGCAAAGAGGGAAGAACGATTCGACCCATGACGGGCAAACAAGATAAACGAAATCCGCATGATCAACTCTAGAGCCTCGTCGATTAATCGGAAGAAACACGACAGACGGGACGCTGGGCCCAAGAATGAGAGGAAACGCCGTAAAAGGGACCCAACACTAAATGCATAAGAGAAAAATCCGTAACACAGGAACGCCCAAAAATATAAAGACAAAAGTGGGGAATTCCATGAGGCTAAAGGAAGTCGAATCGAAAGGTCGAAGAAACAAGGGAAAACGGGCGGAGTATGGTAAAACAAGTCAAACTCGGCGAGCTACTATTAACGCATCACGGCGACGGCGTCGTTAACACCCAACGCGCACATTACCGAAATAACCATCGTCAGCAGTGATTAATCACGCCCGCCCACGCAGCCGCACACGCGGGCCTGGGGCAACCGATAGGATACGTAAACAGCTGCATTTCATTCGCCAAAATTTCAAAGGAGCTGAAGACCATACCCGCCTGTCCTTACATAGCAGCCAAACAGAGTTCCTGGCCATTAGGCCCAAACATGGATTCGAAAAATAGGAGGCCCATACTTCCTACGGGGCCAAACCATATCTTCACAACAATGTAAGATAGAATATTCCCTAAAAGACGCCTTTGCTCATTCAAATCAAGTCCTATTATAAAGTGGTATGAAAGCAATGTAAGACCGTTAGTTGGATACCCCCACATGAAGGAGGATTACCCAAATAAACTCCTTCGACTAATCCATTGCTAAATCTAAGGCCGACTACACGCAGGAAACTTATCCTCCAAAGGAAGAACCCCTAATCATCATTCAAAATCGATGAATATCCATTATAAATACAAGGCCGTTCCAACACTAAAAGGTACGCCAATACTAAGCAACAAAATGCCTCTTTCTCTCAGAAGAACTGATGAGAGACGGAGGCGGTTCCCGGCGGCTTCCTCGCGGCCCCTCTTCATTCTCGGGGTTCTTATCGCAGAGCGTCAGATCCAGCCCGCTGACCGACATTGCAAAGAATCCTACCCCAAATTTCAAACGATCCCTCTGCAGTCTTGGTCCAACCCAACGACCAAACACGCTCCAAATTCTGGGCCTGGCTGAAAAGGCATCACCGCTAGTAACGTAATGAATTGATTCAAAAGCCTATATTTGTTGGCTGAATCTACATATTTGATATATTACACATGACTTAATACCTATAATTCCGGGGCTTCGCAAAGATATTAATAACCATTGATTTGATTTCTTGTCCCCACTTTAATATACTAGATTTTTTATCCATTTGAATGAAATTTCCTTATTGGGTTTGAAACGATTGAAGTTTTTTTGAATGCTTGAGTCAATGCATTTTAAATACCATTATGGGAATTTATTTTTCAATTCTTTCATTGAAGTTGAAACGTAGGCAATTCATTTCATCCATTTGCCTGAGGTTTATATAAAGAGAGTTCAAACCCTTGAAATTGTGTGGAAAACAAAGTAGAGAAAATATTCTCGGGCCAGGATTTAGGTAATGATCATTTTTCCAAATTGTCTGAAGGATAGGTAAACAAGGTGTTGTTGCAATCATACAAAGATTGTTTCATCCTGGGAAGCAGATGTTGAAGATTTCTCAAGGCACTTTCGAAGAAGGCGAATCTGCTCTAAGGATATTGTGTCTACACAAGACTCGATCTGTTTCTTCTGTTTGGGTTTTTTTATTTTCCATCTTCTTTCTCTCCTTCTTCTTCTTCTTTCATTTCCAAGGTATCTCGAATTCACAGAATATATACTTTGCTCATTCGAATCGCATTCACACAAATAAATGTCACACCACAACGATGCATAAACAAAAAGTCAATCAAGATAACCACAAATAAAAATGCAAGACGACGACAACCACATTTAAAAACAAATGAAAAACCTACATCTTAACACAACAACTTATCAAAAATAAACAATAAAAATATGTGATTGATTTTAGGCCAATAATGCAAATAATCACCACTCATCGCTTAAAAGAAAAATGCTAGCAAAGGTTAATTTAGCTAATCTTTAAAAATATAAAAATAATCCCTCAACTTTTTTAATATCACTTTAAGATTATTTTTATTATTTCTATTATTATTAATAGTTGTAAAAAAATGTTCTTCCATTTTATATGAGAGATTCTGTTTTCAAAAATTTTAAAATGAAAATTATATACAAATAATATATTAATAATTGAATTATATTGACGATTTTTGATGGAGTGTTGGATTATTTATGTTGAGGTCTTGTCATATCCGCACAAGTTGAATATCAAATTACTTCAATTGGATTAATACTTTGTTCTTGAATACCAACTTGAAAAATCTTTCTTAAACCCTTCTCACTCTTTTATCACTTAAGCCATGTCTCAAGAGTAAGGAAAATTGAATTCCTAATATTTTTCATGAATGTCCAAATACGGAAAAATCTGTATCTTCCTTTCGTACTTTCTTTTATTTTTTTTCTCTCATTTTATAACAGAAATTAATGTTTTATTTTTATATTAATTTCCTTGAAAAATAGTAAGGAAAATAACAAAGAAAAAGATAAAGATAAATTTATCTTACAACTATACATTAGTTTTATTTGACAACCTTTTCTTTTTTCCAATTAGGACACAACCCCACATTTATTTTTCCTCAAATTTAAAATGGTTAACCAAATAAAGAAAAAAAAATTATCCTTATTTCCTTACTTCTTTTTTTACCTTTTATGTTTCCTCTCAAATTTCTTTCATTGATATTCTTGTAGAAACAAAAGTAGCTTCGAGATTTAACTCATTTCGATGAAAACATTTACACGAGTTAAAAGAAAGTAATTTCGATAATACCAATCACCTTTAACCTTTTTAACATTTCAACATGTTTATTAAATAAGTTGTTTTCAAGCATGGAAAAAGACTAGAAACGTTTCCCCTTGTCAAATAAGTGCTTATCATGCTTTAAAAGTAAAATTAATATTAAAATCCTCAATTTCCACAACTTTTGCATTTAAATATTAAACAAAAAGTTTACTTTTTAAATATAGCAATTTTCATTAATTTTGTTTGTATATCACAATTATTTTCATTTTAATTGTAATTCTAACATTAAAATGACGTTATTTCGTTGTACCACGTTGGATATAGTAAAGATTCGGAGTATTGTTAGGATATAAAAGTAAAATTCATGCAAGTTGTTATATTTAAAAAACAAAATTTTTATTAAGAATTTAAATACAAAAGTCATGGAAATTCATGAGAATATTATAATATTGGTGTTTGGGAGAAGAATAAAGGTATTATTATTAAATATTTACCAAAAAATAATTATTGGAAGTAGGAGTAAATTATTGGCAAGCAAAGGAATCCATCAACTTTCTTCAGTAGTATGGAAAGTTGCCTAACTATGGAATCATATTTGAAAATGCTTCATGTCTCAACTCTCAATAGGCTTTTGAAATCCATGATAGAATTACATGTTTTACACATAATAATATAAAGGAAAAAAGGTGGAATGAATGGAAAAAAGGTGGAATTACATGTTTTACACATTTTATTAAAGTATTAGTTATATTCCTTGAAGCTTCCTTCAAGTGGTAAAAATGTTGAATGGAATAACAAAAAAATCATAATCAAATCTTTGTAATAATAGAATTGTACAACGCTACGTAATATACAAAAGCAAATAAAAGTCTAAGGGTGACATTTTAAATTTTGTGGATGGGAACGCTTTTATGGCCAATCAACTTTGTATTCTCAAATGTTTAAACTATGAAGTGTAAATATTTTTAAACTTTACTAACAAGTTTAATTTTGTTTTTTCGTTTTAGTTAATCATTTTCATAACAACGTTCATTTAATATTTGAAGTTCAAAATCCTCATCATTTTTTTTATAGTGTAAATGACGATGCTAAACCGATCTCATCTTTCATTTATATGCATATAATTGATTGATTTTTTTCGTACATATGCCTATTAAAGCCCGTCTTCTATGTCTAGTTGTTAAATCTCTACCTCTTTAAAGCTATTTGTTTAATTTACATCTCTTTATTAGCCTTTGGTTTTCCGACTTTGAATTGATCAGTTAATTTAATTGAACTTTTGTTTTTTTTATGAAAAAAGACTACGAATAAATAAATGTACACATACAATTGAACGATAAACCACAACAATCTTCAAAACCAAATTTATAACGTTTTTAAGAAAATCTGAGCATCAAATATTATGATTAGTATTATAGATACATTTCTTAACTAAACAATTTGTTGTTCTATTGGCTTCTTTATAAATATGACTACACTTGTAAATATTTAGATCTTGAGAAAGTCTCCAAATATCCTCAATTTAAAGAATAATTGAATTAGGTGAACTACTTCTTCTATTATAACAATCTATAATTACTTTGGAATCTTCTTCAATATCTAAGTTTGTAAAATCATTGTAAATTACAATTAAAACGTCATCTCTCAAAGCTACACACTCCACAATAATAATCGAAGCATTGCTTAAATGTCTACTTCTTGCTATTTTAATAGTTTCTTTAGAGTTTCTAATGACCCAACCTGAAGCATTTATATTATTAATTCTTGAACCATCAAAATTTTATTTGAATCTCCCATTAATTGTAAGAATCCATCGAATCCATTTTTCAACTTTACAAGGGACAAAATGCCCTTTGTTGCTAAGATAAGTGTCACTTATAAACTCATGAAGATTTTTAAACATTGATGTAGCTTTCTCAATAACGAGAAAGGGGTTGGGTTTGATTTTCCTAAAAACCACCTTATTCCTATGGGTCTATATGCACCAAAGGATAGTTACAATTTTTTCCATTGGTTGTTTAAAAAATTTGCAATGGGTTTTATAGCTTTTGTAGACCGATTCAAGCCAAGAAAGGAAATTACCCTCATAGAAGAGAGGAGTGGGACAATTATATTTAATACGATCACATATTCCTTGGTCAAAAGGGCATAGTTTGGAAACATGATCGATATTTTCGCTATTTTGCTTACAAAGATAGCAAGTATTTGTAATTTCTAATTGTCTAGAAATTAGAAAATCACAGAGGGAGAGCTTCTCTAATAGTCAACCAAAGGAAAACCTTTATTTTTGGAGGCAAATTTAATTTCCAAATCCAATTTAAAATTTTATGTCTGGGATGCACTAAAGATTTTCTCATAGCCTAAGTAGTCGACTTAAGGGAAAACTATCCATCTTAGGAGAAACCCCACAAAATTCTATCATCTACAAGGCTACAAAGAATAAGAATTGCTCTAATATCTAATATCACATTTAGTGGAAGAATAGTTGAAATTGAATTAATATTCAATTCTTTAGTTTCATGATTTACAAAATCATGAACTTTAGCATCCAAATTAACGTGTAAATTATCGGTCTCCACAAAAGAAACCAAAGGCATCATCTAAACCCAGTTATCCGTCCAAAAACAAACTTTTCTACCATCTTCTATACACCACTGTAGGCCAACTTCAACATGCTTTCTATGCTAAATAATTTCTTTCCACGCATTAGAATCTCCATTTTTTTTTGGAATTCTAAAAAAGTCGTTGTTCTTAACATATTTATTTCGCATGATCCTGGCCCAAAAGCTATCATTATCTGTAAGAATTCTCCAACCCGGGCCTTAGAAGCATTGAAGCTCTATTAACATCTTCGTTCTTCCTAATTCCTAGGCCTCCTTCAAACTTGGATCTATAGACATCATCTCAAGCTACTAAAGGGAAAGCTTTGATTCCATTGCCCCCCATATTTGGTTGTCGTAAGAAATTTCTATTAATTCTATCTAAGTCTTCATTATTTTTTTTGGTAAGTTTAAAAAAATTCATCACATGAAGAAAAGAATTACCTAGGTTAGCCTTTATTAGAGTTATCTTGTCAACTCTCCAGAGAAATCGAGCTTTCCATGTTGCTGACTTTTTTTGGGACTTAAGAATCACCTCAGAGAATGTGCTCCTTTTAACTCTACCTTTAAATATTGGATAACCAAGATACTTGCTAATGCCATTAGATATAGGAATATTTAATGCTTCCCTTAGCCTTCTCCTCATAGCCCCTTGAATATTGTTAGAAATTTGAAGTAAGGACTTGAAGAAATTTGCATGCAAGGACCAAAAAAAAAAAACATTAACTAACATGGAACAAAAAGTCACAAGAATTTTATTAATACTCGAGCAAACTTTTAGTGTAGCTTTGGCAAAAATATTATAGTCATCAGGGAAACATAAGGAACGAAATTTTGGGGCCATTTCTATGAGTTTGAATTCAGGACCCAAACTCCTGGTGGTCCGTTGACTCACCACAACTCGCTGGAATACAAGTGGATGCTCAGTTACCCGACGCCACTAGAAAAATTTGGGCAAAGTCTCCTTGTACCTGGGAGCTCTACCTTAAATTACAACACCCGCATAAACCCCGTCTCTAAAACAAATTCAACAGAACTGGGCTCTATGATTAAAATGGTCACTTGGGCTCATAAATCAATACTTATAACACTGTATATATATATATATATATATATATATATATATATATATATATATATATATATATATATATATATATCCAACTATCCAACCATAGTTCAAGAGTTCAAAGTTTACTCTTATACAACACATATATTAAAATTAGAGAATTCCTAATACATGTAATACATCATAACCCAAGGCCACAATCCCATTTCTTCTAAACCTCGCCCTAAAGAGGATCTAGCCGTCCCCGCACGCTCCCCTCGTATTCGTAAAATAGTATCCCTCGACAGGTGAGCCAATGCTCGCAGTGAATCACCCTAAGCGGGATACTCTCCACCCAAGCGCAAAGGCACGTCTAACAAACACACATCCAAGCAAATGCATGATTCTACTTGAAACGCCTAACCCGATCATCTCGCACCCGAGTCCCTCACAGACTCCCTCTACACTCGCCCTAAGCCTCGTATGAGAATTATTATGTTTATTTGTTTGTGGACAACCTCATCCGATGTGTATATATCAATCGTCGCCTCCGACGATTGATATTATTTATGGACTACCCTCCAATGTATATCAATTGGGCCGTCTCCGACGATTGATATTTTTTTTATGGACTACCCTCCGATCATTTTTAGTTTTAGACAACCCTCTGAAACCATTCACTCTAGACTCACCTCATGCACTCACTCCTATCATCCTAGTGGGGCGTCCCAAAGGCATAAGTAAATCGATGATGTCAATTCCATTACAAAGCCTCATGTCACATGTAAATATATAAACATATCACATAAAATTCAATCACACAATCATGTTATGTAATTACGCATTTCATCACACATCAAATTAGCTCACATGGGCTAATGATCAAACAATAGCAATTCGACTTAAATCACTTTGATTCAACACATTTTCACACACAAAATATATTTTGTGAACAATTCTTGGGAATAATTGAAACCCTCTGGTGTATTCCGGAAAATCACCAATCATAGGTTCACTTTGTGAACCCGAGTTTCGCAATCATTCGACCTCATTCAATCAATACGCGATTTATCACATAATTTGTGAAATAAAGCTTGCAAACAGCCCCTCACGGTCACGGCTGGACATTTTTGGATTCAATAAATTCAAACAATTCGGTCCCGTCCCAGTTTGGGACGATTAAGCAGCAGATTCGAGACCTCAAGCTAGCGAAACATTAGCTACTTAAATAAAGTGTAAAACCAAGTGAGGAGAAACCCCTACCTCACGGAGTTTGTCTAAACTCCTTGTCCCCAAAGTGCCACGAAGCCCTCTCAGCGTCGACGACTTTCTTGCTTGTTCGAAGACTGTCGACGATCGGATCTCCCACGATTCTAGAGAGAAGACGAACATTCTCTCACTAAGAATCACCATTTAGTGTATCTCCTCCCCACATTTGTTCTCACCTTTTTTTATTTGAGAAGAAAGAGTCACGATAAGGTATCTCTTTGTCTTTTAACCATCGATTTCCCGAAATGATTTGTCGCCTTTTCCAGTTTGACATTCGGCACTATCTAGCGAGTCCATTTTTCATCATTCTCTACTCCTTCCATATGACACATGAGTACGTGTTATATGTGACTTTCGTCGCATCGAAAATCGTTTCTCACACCAATCACGCGATGCCTCGAAAAATGTGTAAATTCAAGTGTGCCGAATTCAACGAGAATGACGATGCTAGATATTTAGACCAGCGAAGACGATTCCAACGGTGAAATCGGTTTATCATCAGAGATCCAGAGAATAAATTTTGGATTTTTAACCGAAATTAAAATTTTGTAACCGAAATTACGATTTTGCCCTTTTTCCATAAATTGGAATTTCTCGGGTCTTACATTCTCCCCTCCTTAAAAGGAATTTCATCTCGAAATTCTGGACAATCACAATCACTCACATGCATATGCAACGTGCACTCTACCATGCATGTAAATTCGTCATTTAAATATTAAACGACTAAATTACGTACCTTCATCCCTAAACAAGAAGGGATAGGTGGCCCGCATCGTGTCCTCACGCTCCCACGTTGACTCCTCCACTCCATAGGGACGTCATAGCATCAACACTAGCCTCACGGTCTTGTGTCGCAAGAGCACGATCCACGGTATCTAAAATGCACCTTGGTCCCTCCTCGAAGGTCCCATCTGTGTCAACCTCTGCTCATCCCCAATCACCACATGGTGGATCACGGGTATACTTCAGACATGGAAGCGTGAAATACCTCGTGGTTTGTCATCTTTGAGGAACATGCCTTGGCCGATGCAGCTCGGTGCCTATCCTCTCGAGTATCTTGAAAGGTCGATGAATCTCGTAGCTTCCACGGCTTGTCGGAGCGACCCGCTGCTCTCTTAGGCATCACCTTGAAAGGCGTGATCTGACCTCGAACTCTAAATTCGGCGTCGTACATACGCAAGCTCTTACGCCGGCTGCGGCCGTGAGAAAACGGCTGTGCGTATCAAACCCCTTCTCGGAGGTGTCTCCTAATCCAGGGCAGGACCCGAGTGATGGAGCTCTCCCACCTCGGTCGACATAATGGAGTGACCTGCACTGGCTTCCCTTGATTGCCTCATACGGTGCCATCACGTATACTCGCACGATAAGCTGTTGTAAGCGAATTCCATAAGAACCATCTCCTCAGTACCCTTATGATCCGGGGCAGCATGCTCGTAGCATGTCCTCTAATACACAATATAGTCTCTCGGGTGACCATGCATGCGAGGGTGGAGTATGCTCATAGTCAATGGAGTGTGACCATAGCCTTTGAAACTCTTCAGTGGTCGTATTAAACCCTCAGGTCCCTATCCCGAACCTTTATGATCTTTGGTACTCCATGTGGCAGGCTATCTCTCGAGATGTATACTTGGCGTAATCTCCCAGGCGAAGGTCAAATCCGCCTAATTTGAAAATGTCTTGAGCCGTGGCCGGTCCACTATCACCCATCTTGCGTCGTAGCCTGGCTGCGTCCCGGTAGCCGTGGGTCACAAAGTCCATCGTGGCGTGCTCCTGCTTCCGGCTCGGCCACCTCGATGGTACAGTAGCCTGTTATCTTACGGTGCTCGACCTTAACCTGGCGGCGTGAGACGCTCGTCAGTATGAAGTCCCTACGTGTCTCGCCGTCCCTCAGTAAAATGCGGCGAATCACGGTACATCTTGTGCCACGGATCTACGGAAAATCGAGAAGCGGTGAAACTCCACAGAATCTCCTCTCAGGCTCGATTGACCCAGGAAACCATTGCGAATCCCTATGTCGAAGACTACCATCATGTAGGCAGTCAGTATAAATCAGCGTCTTGCAGTATCTTCGTGCGATAGACACTATCTTCGTCCTACCAGGACTCAATCACTCTGCTTAACAAAGCGATGTAGCCCTTAAACTCCCAACGAGGTGCCACGAGTGCGCTCCATTTGTCTTTGTAGCCCCAATGTCCACGGTCTTGGCGTCGCCACTCAGAAAGGCTATACTAGCCAAACGCTCCTCGTGACTTAGGTAGTGCATCGGCCACCATTTGCCTTAGGGATGGTAATGCACGTGAAATCATAATCCTCTAGGAACTCCATCCATCTGCGTTGCTGTGAGAGTCCTTCACGTGAAAATATGCGAGACTTTTTGGTTTGAGTACACGCAGACTCTCCAGAGTATAAGTAGTGGCGCCCGAATCTTGAGGCGAAGACTACGGTAGCCAACTCCGTGTCGTGTGTGGGAGTAGTGCGCTCATGATTCTTATTGTGAGAACCATAAACTCACTACCCTCCGATTTGCATCAAAACACATCCAAATCAGGCCCTCGAGGCATCTGGCTGCTTTGTGTACCCTGTCCCTGTGCGGGACTATCGAGATGGGAGGCCAGAAGTAAGTCACCACTTTCAACTCTGGAATGCCTCCTCGCGTGGTCATCCCACTGGAACTTGACCTCCTTAGGGTCCAGCCTAGTCATAGGTCTTTGCTATCCTGGAGAAATCCTCGATAGATCTCATAATGCCCGGTGATCGAAACTGTGTCGGTAGGCTTCGGCCTCTCCCGACTCATCAGCACTTGCACGACCTTCTGCGGGTCGTGACCTCCCGATGCTAACACCACGTGTCTAAAAATCTCACCTCGTTAAGCGGAACTCGCACTTCTGCGGAACTTGGCGTCTGACTAATGGTCTCTCGATAAGCCCCCGTAAAGCGATCCTCAGTGATACTCATGCTCCCGCTCTTTGTGGGGTAGATCAAGATGTCATCCACGAAAGGCTACGACAAAGCCTGATCCCTAAATAGGGTTGGAATATCCTATGTATGAGATCCGTAGACTTTGTGGCGCGTGTCGATCAAAGAGGCATCATAAATGTAAACTCAAAGTGCCCATAGCATCTTAAAAGCATTTGTCTTAGGTATATCGTATCCGCAACCCTCGGCTAATGGTAACCCTTTGCGAGTGCATCTTGGGGGCTAAGCTCCTCTGTGTCGAAGCAAATCGTCGATCCTGGTAATGAGTGGAGTTAAGCGATCAAATAACCTGTTCAGCTGTACGTAGTCAATGCACAGTCGAAGGGTCTTGTCCTTCTTCTTTACAAACAGAATCGAAGCACCCCATGGTGAAGTGCTTGGTTTAATGAACACTTGTCGAGTGGCTCCTTTGTGCATTTGGACTGCGAGCTCCTACTGACTCAATAGGTGCCATCTATGCGGAGTCATAGAGATGGGTGAAATACCCAGTGTAACTCAATCACAGAGTCCACATCCCTATGTGGAGGTAGATCCAGGTAAGCTCATGCGGAAAAACATCCAGCGCTTTCGCCAAACCACTCGAGGTAAATCTAAGTGAGGTCTCGCCTCGTCCTCTAGGATAGGCTCGCTAGCGATACCACTTGTGTCACTGACACACGGACTCATTATCTTTATGCGGGGCAAAAATGTCGTGCTTGTCTCCTGCGATACCACACAGTGCAGTCCTGCTGCATTATGGCGGTAACCCTCTCGCTCCGCAATTGATAACGACCACGTAAAAATTTGTCATTAATCCATCCCGGGATGACGCCGAACTCGACGTATCCATGATCCTCGGGTCATTTTGTGGTAGAGTCCCAGATCTCAACTCATGGCCGCGACATATCATCCTATTCGCCACAATCCACCCAGGGTGAACTCACGTACAATGGCTCCTCTAAGGTCTCAACCTCTAAGCCCATTTCGATCCTGGCGATGCGATGAATGGTCTGGCTTACCATAATCAAATAACACTCTTGCCCGCGGCGAGATAGCAAAACATACCACATTATGGCGGGCGTCTGGCGACTCGGTCTGCGGTGTGATGGCGTAGACACGACCCTGAACCCCTGATGTCCATGCCTGTGGGCCTCGTCCTCTACCTCTACCCATATACGGCCTCTCGAGGCACACTGTGAAATGTGAGGTGCCCGTGTAGCTCCACAGGCGAAGTGGCCTCGCAGCTGTGCCGTCTTTGTGGAGGAAACGTCACGTGGCCTCTCACGTCTGCTCTTGGCCCCGGGGCGTGTCCCAATTCACAGGATCCAAGTCTCTGGGGGCAATCCCTCCTCATGTGTCCAGGCTGTTGACAATGGTAGCACACCATCTGCCTTTCCTGACCGGCAACTCTCATCGTCCTGGCCGGGATAATGCGACGCTCACGGGACCCTCGTGACAAGCTCTCTGCCTCTTTCTGGGCGGAAGAGGCGTCCTTCCTCTTGTTACTAACACTCACGTCCCGAGTGCTCTGAGCATCCTCTATCTCTCTCTGGTGAGGTACATCTGACCATGGAATCCGTATCACGTGGCGAAGTCTTCGATCATGGCCCGAATGGGCTGACTTGATCCATTCTCGAATCTCCTCACCTTGGCCAGGTCAGTGGCCACGTAATCATCAGCGAATCGGGCTAACTCTGTGAATCTAGCCACGTAGTCCATCACAGTCGTCGCCCTACTTGACTCTGGAACTCCACGAGCCTTCGCATACCTCGCGAGTCTGCAGAAATGCTTACCCATGAGCGGCTCCTTTGGCTTCTGCGTGTCGCGCCTCTAAGTCTCAGAAGTCTAGCCCGTCTCCACCATACCTAGGCCTCGCCCTCTAACTGGAATGCAGCTAACCTGATCCTGGTCGTATCGGAAGTGATCTTCATAGCCTCCAGTACATTCTTGATCTGCATAAACCAATGGTCTGCCACCATCGGGTCTCCTCCCCCTGTGAATGTCGGAGGATGATGCGCTCTAAACCTCTTGAGGTTACTAAGACCTCCCTGACTACTTGATATACCGGCTGTCTTTATAGCCGGCCATTGTAGCCTTTCTGACCTCCGGCAAAAGCCTGCGATCAAATCTTGTGTTTGGTCAAATATCGGTGGTGCTGACCGAGTGCCAGAGTGGGCGCCCCTACGCCTAGATCCTCTGCTAGCCATGCACGAGTTAAAATGGCAGTTAAATACAATGCAGCATCTCGAAGGCATAAACACAGCCACGAGACACTAATCATACACAAAATCAGTGCATATATATCAAGTCCCCGCATTTATATCAAAGTCCCTACGACCTCGGCAGCTTCTTGATAAAATCTTGTGTTTGTCGAATATCGGTGGTGCGACCCGATTACCGAATGGGCGCCCCCTAAGCCCTCGTCCTCTACTAGCCATCTACGGTTAAAATGGCGGGTTAAATCGTCTTGGCATCTCGAGGCATAAACCACGGCCAAAGACACTAATCATACACAAAATCGATTACATATATCAAGTCCATTTTGCATTTATAAGCAATGCAGGCAATCGATCATGCATTTAAATTTTTTTTGACAAAATTTCATTTTGAAAAAAAAATTTCGAAATTTTGTCCCATTTTGTTTGATTTATTTTATTTTAATTAAATTTAAAAAAATTATGATGCGTTGTTCATTGGTATTTCGAGAGCGATCTTGAGTCGGCGGAGTCGAACATGCTGGGTGCAGAGTGCGGCCTGGCAGCCCGGCCGCGCCCGAGGCCGCGCCCGGGCTGCGTCTTGGCAGCGCCCGCACTGTTTGCCGCCGCGGCGCCTCGGCTCCCGCGGCCCGCTTCGCGGCGCCCGGTCGCCCGCTCGCCCTTGTCGTGCCATACGCGCCCGGCGTCCAGCTCACTGGCCCTTGGTCACGACACAATTTTGGGCGATAGCCCATTCCCGATCCAACACCATTTTTTTTCATTAATTTTTTTTCCTTTATTGGACATTTTATCCAAAAATTTTTCAAGCCTCTTGTTCTCACATTTATCAAATAAAATTTATTAAAAGTTTATTTCATTATCCAAAAAAAAAAAACCAATAAATTTCTAAAAATTTATTTCTTATTTTCTTCTTCCAGTTTTACACTTTGTAAAACTCCTAGAATTTTCCACACTTCATTCTATCTTTATCAACCAAGCATGTTGCACACAATTCACCAATTCATGATCACACTTCATTTCACGATTCACACACAATTTATCAAATCCACCTGAAAAACACGAAACACATGCATGTAGTGGTCTAGTTTTGTCGTGATTCTATTAAATCTCATGCCTAAACCAAGGCATCAAACCACCCCAGTGGTGATGTTCTTACTCGACTATGGCCCTAGGCGAAATCTCCCGATCTACAGGTTCCATATGCCTATACTCTACATCAGGCCACCAGTAGTGATGGATACCCGACGAGCTCCTAGGTATTCGTATACCTAAACTCGATGCAAATTTGTGGCGCCCCGAGCCGGGGGTCAAGTTGACCCTACCCGAATCCAGCTCGCGAATACAAGTGGATGTTGGTTTGCAGACGCCGCCGATCGGCGAGTCTCCTTTGTACGGGAGCTCTGCAGGCATCTGACACTGCGTAAAGCTGTCTAAGCAGTCCGTATAACGGTCTATGATTAAAATAGCCACTTGGGCTCATAAATAATACTCACTTAACAATGTATATATATATCCAACTATCCAACCATAGTTCGAGTTCAAAGTTTACTCTTATACAACACATATAGTAAAATTAGAATTCTAATACATGTAATACATCATAACCCCAGAAATTCGTAATCCGGCTTTCTTAAACCTCGGGTGTCTAGAATGGCTTAGTCCTATCATGACTCCTGTCGCGTAAAATAGTATCCTCGGCAGGGTGAGCTAATGTAGTGGTGGAATCATCTAAGTGGGCTACTCTCCACCTAAGTGCGGTCTGATGCTCAAAAATAAACACACATCGAAGCCAATCATGATCCTACTTGAATGTCTATTGATCATGCCGTGCCAGGAGTCCTCCAGGCTCCTCACACTGCGCCTAAGCCTCGTATGAGAATTATTATGTTTATTTGTTTGTGGACAACCCTCAGATGTGTATATATCAATTGGGTGGAGTCTCAGACCGATTAATGTTATGGACTACCCTCGGAGTGTATGTCGATTGGTCGTCTCAGACAATTGATATTATTTATGGACTACCTCAGTCATTTTTAGTTTTAGGCAACCCTCACAAACCATTCCTCTAGACTCACCTCATGCACTCACTCCTATCATCCTAGGGTCTTTCGTCTTATCATGGAATGTATGATCTTAGATTCCATTACGATCATCCACATGTAAATATATAAACATGTATATATCTACATAAAATTCAATCACAATCATGTTATGTAATTACGCATTTCATCACATCAAAATTAGCTCACATGGGCTAATAGGCCGAACCACCGAAACAAGTCGGCAGATCACTCGATCAAGCATTTTCACACGAAATATATTTTGTAGACACTATTCTCAGATAGTAGAAACCCTCCGTACCCCTATTCGAAAAATCACCCGATCATAGGTTCACTTTGTGAACCGGGTTTGCGGCCATTCCGGCCTCGACCGATCAATACATGGTTTTATCCATAATTTGTGAAATAAACACCTTGACCCCTCACGGTCCGCATTTGGACATTTTAGATTCAGCCAAATTCAAGCGATTTGGTCAGTTTTGAGGCCAAGTCAAGCGGCTTTGCGTTCAGACTTCAAACTAACGAAACATTGAAAAACACTTAAATAAAGTATACCAAGTAGGAAAACCCCTACCTCGCGGAGTTGTCTAAACTCCTTAGGAGAATTGAAGTACCACAGCGAAGCGCACTCGCGTAGAAGCGATTTCGCTAGCATCGAGGCTAAACGGTCGGATACCCGATTCTGAGAGAAGCGGGCATTCTCTCACTAAGAATCACCATTTCCGTCTTCTGCATCTCCTCCCACGTTTTCTCACATTTTTAATTTGAGAAGAAGAGTACTATTCATTATCTTGTATTTTTCTAACTTAATTCAATTTCCAAAATGACCATTTTGTCCTTCTTTTCCCAGTTTTGACGTCGGCACTAACTCGGTAGTCCGACATGTTTATCTACTCACGCCGCCTTATTTACATGAGTACGTGTTATATGTGAGCTTCGTGCTTGTCGAATCGGCTTTCTGACTTTTCAGCCAGATGCCTCGAGAAAAAAACGTGTAAATTCGGTATCTCGAGATTCATGGGTCGGCGTCTTGGCCCAGACTTCGAGCAATTTCAACGTTAATCCAGTTGTCATCAAGATCGAAGAATAAATTTTGGATTTTTAACCGAAATTAAAATTTTGTAACCGAAATTACGATTTTGCTCTTTTCCCATAAATTGGAATTTCTCGGGTCTTACATGAATTCCTATATGATTTTTTGGGTTCTCTAATTCTCTTACTAACTCTCTATCTAGAAACTCAACAAAAAGAATTAAAATATAAGGAGATAGGGGGATCACCTTGTCTAATGCCTCTTGATGGCTGAATTTTCCCTTCTTAATTGTCATTTATTAATAAAGAATAAGAGACCGTGGAGATGCATTCCATAACTCATTCAATCCATTTGGAATGGAAGTCTAATTTTGAAAGAATTGTCCAAATAAAACTCCATTCTAATCTATCATAAGCTTTTTCCATATCAAGTTTAACGGCCATAAAACCTATTTTCCCTTTTTTCTTTTTAAACAAATGCATGATCTCATGGACCAACACGATATTATCATTAATAAGTATGTCTAGAGAAAATGCCCCTTGTAAAGGTGATATAATTTTATTTAATAGTTGTTTTACCCTATTAGCCAAAATTTTAGCTATAATTTTATAGTAAACATTGCAATAACTAATGGGTCTAAAATGATTTGTTGATTCAAGGTTTTCTAATTTTTGAATCAATGTGATGAAGTCTTGTTTATCTCTTTGAGTAAGTGCTCGTTCTAAAAAAGAAAGCTTTTATCATTTTGCAAACATATTTGCCAACTATATTCCAATATTTTTTTAAAAAAACTAGCCTAGAGACCTGGACCAGGTAATTTGATACCACTGATCTGCGAGAGAGTTGTAAGGATTTCTTCTTCTATAATTACTTTAATAAGTTCTTTGTTTTCTTCTTCTGAAATACAAGGATTAAAGGAGTAAAAAAGATCAAGATTTATCCTAGGATTCTCTTATGTGAATCTCCTAGTGAAGTTATTAATGAATATCTTAGAAATGCCATTTTGATCATCAAACCAAATTCCTTCCGTATCTCTAATTTTCTAGATTTTGTTTTTTCTTCTTCTATTTAGAGTTGTCATTTGGAAATAACAATTATTCTTATCACCTAAATGAGTAAACTTGTCTTGATTTTTAGGCCCACTTGATTTCTTCTAATTTCAAAACTTGGTTAAGCTTTTGAGATAAAAGAACTTTTTTTTCCCTGAAGGACTACGTTATGAGGGTCTGTCATTAAGACACCTTGCACCATATCAATTTGTTTTATATTTTCTTCCCAATTTCCTACTTCTCGTTTATTCCAAGTTTTCACTTTTTGTCTAAAAACTGACTTTTTTCACTAGTTGGAAGGGCATTCAACCCTATAAAGGTTGTTTTCCAAGCTTCTCTAACAATATCAATAAAACCCGGAATGTGGAACCAAAATTCCTCACACATAAAAGGTTTGGCTTTCATCTCTACAATTTTTTTATCTAAATGTAGCACAATAGGTCTATGATAAGAACCAATGATGGGAATATTTTCTGCATTTGCATCCCTAAAATGAATAATCCATTGGTCATAAATGAGTACTCTATCTAGTTTTTCAAAAATTGATGAAGATTATCTTCTCTTATTAAACCAAGTATATAGAAGCCCGAAAGATTCTAATTCCATCAATTAACAATTATCAATGAATTCTGCAAAAAATTTCATTCTAGAAGAGTTGCCAATCGTTCCACCTATCTTTTCATGGGGGTGTAAGATTTCATTAAAATCACCAATAATTGCCCAAGGCCCGGTAATATAATTTATAATACTAAGTAAATTCTCTCATATCTTTTTATTACTATAGTTGTTGTAACCAACTTTTTCATATGTTTTCCTTTAATCCTTCTTTTTTAAGGGCATGGGATATCACTAAACAGTTGTTTCGAGGCATTAGCTAGTGAATTTTTTTTTTTTATTTATAACCGTGGATGTTCGGACCCGCTTACGCGCACCTCGACTATTCCACAGGTCTTGGAGCGACCAGTCAAGTAAACCCTCCAGTACCCTCATAGGGACTCGAACCCGTAACTTCTAGATACCCATCCCAAAGCTTGATGCCATCTAAGCTACCCCTTGGGGTTGTTAGCTAGTGATTCATACCATTTCTCTCGATGATGATGAAGCTTATCCCCTATCATCTTCTAGGTCAATCTTAACTTGTTTTGTACCATATTTAATATTTAGAGTTTGTTTCAATTTATATCACTCTCACAATTCACGTCGGAATGGGCAACCATTACACTCTAAAGTCTAGTCAACCGTTAGACTTCAACATATTTCACGAAAAATAAGTTTTTTTTTTTAAGGAGAATAATTTTATTGATTCAAATTAGCAATAAATTCAATAGAAACATAAAATCAAATTCACTAAAAACTCTAGATGATAACACAATATCTAAGTTATTAGCACAATGAATTGGTTCATAGTCTATGTCACACCCCTTCCCGGTCTGACCAGATTAGTGGATCCATCCCGAGAATCGAGGCGCGAGACCTATCTTAGGACTCGATGACTGTTCTTTCTGGCGATTGTATGCACTTGTAGTTATACAAACGAATTACGTAATACTTAATAGGTATTTTCATATATAAAAGAACTACCCTTGGGATGATGTACCAACATATACTACATATCACGGGTCGTTTGCCTGTACGTTTTTGTCCTAGCTTGTCGAGGTCCGACGATCTTGGTGTCCTTTATCTGAAGCCGACCTGCTCTGTGTGTGGATCATCACATCTGTCTTATCTTATGTATTTTACGGATTGAACTTTTAGGTACTAAGCTTTACGCTTAGTGGGAACATAAGCATGGACAACCACCAATCGTGACCATCACGAAGCTTATACCTGTGCATTTCATATGTCTATACAATTCATATAACTTTGCTTATCATCTTTACATTCCTATTGCATATCCTTATGTTCTATGTCCTTGACATATCTGCCTATATATACTTCTTGTATTCCTATCAACATCATCTTTTACTTATCTATATCGTTCTTAGTATATGCATTTTTATCATGTGTTCATAGCATGTTCCATCTCTTCATTCGGGTATATACATCATATATTCATATCATATATGACTTTGTGGTTATATCTTATCACAATTTATTTATGTTACATTTTCATATATTGTTATGTATCTTGTTATGTACCATTGTTCTGTCTTTGTGTTCATGTCTTTCATTTCATATATTGTTTTCCTGTTTTACTTTTCATATTACTTTCTCTTTCATATTAACTTTTCAGATCATTTTACATTCTGATATAATTTCATATATCATGTCGGATCGTATAATCTCATGTTACATAACTTATCATCACATAGCAGTGCTATGCTTCTCATATCATATCATATCTTTTCACATATCATATTCAATGTTTGTTTTATGTTTCATGCTGTAAATACCAAAGAGTGGATATAGAAGCATAAAGGCGAGAAGCATTTGTTGTATCATTATGCGAGACAATGATCTGTCTTATAAAGCGCGAAGGCGCGGTGGTGACCGCACCGGGGCCACACGATCAAAGCAGGATCTGTGAAATAAGCCGACCCGGCGGAGGCCTCGTGCCAGCGAACATAGCGCAAAGCATATGCTGGGCTTGTTCACACAATGGCATGCGATCTGTCCCTGCCGGTGAACCATGAGTGAGTCTTGTACATTTACGTACATATTTCATAAGCATGAATAACTATTGTCATCATGATTGCTTAGGCAATATATCTATCATTACTTTAAATTTGTATTCGTTCTCATGTCACGTAGCTTCATATTCTTGGTTTCTCATGTTACCATACATGATACATATGTTCACATGTTTTTATCATGCGGCCGTTTACTCTTATGTTCTTATATGCTTATCATTAGGCGCCATGTACTCATTCACGGTAACATCTTATATCTTGTTATGCACCATCATATGTTTTTCATTCCAGACTATCATATCATGTGACCTCATACATGTACGTTCTATATATAGTATACGTTTTTTCTTGTTCTTTATCGGTATCCTATCTCAAGAGAGTTCGAACATAGACTTCTTCTGCTGATGCCCTTAGGTACCCTTCATGTCAAACTATTTACCTTTTTATCTTTTCTTATTCGGATACACACGTATAAACATTCGCTTACTTGGGTAGAGATAAGAATGCATGAGACTCGATCTGATATATACTGTGAAGGTCTGGTCACGGTCTGAGCGAGAGGCGATGCACATAGCAAATAGAAGTGTTGAAACACTAGCAGGAGTGCTGAAGCACTGGTCATGTATACGTACCAAAGCACTGATCATATGTACGTGCCTGCCCACGTGATAGAAGTGTTGTAGCACTAGCAGGAGTGCTGAAGCACTGATCATATATGTCTTATCATTCAATATCCGGTCTTAGGCAGTCATACAATTATACGTGTTCTCTGAGCTTATCATTTTATTCTTTTCTTCTATATTCTTTTACATATCAAATCTACTTATATTACTATTTCTTGTTCATATCTATCTCCTTTCTTACCATGTATCCCAATTATCTTTAACCAAGTAATTAGTACACTTGGTAAAACAATTCAATTTTAGTAAACTAGGTATAACACCTCGGTCTGACCTCTACTAGCCTCCTCAGGAATATGGATGGATTCTTGACTCAATGGGCTTTCCATAGAGTCCAAGAACACCCGAAACAGAGTTCGGACGAAGGAGTTATGACCTTCCGAAGTTGGAGGTCATACGTAGTCAAATCCTGAACTGGACGAGTTGACCTGACCTGGAAAAGCTCGGTATAACACCTCAGTCTGACATCTAATATCCTCCTCAGGCATATAAATATATTCTTGACTCAATGGGCTTTCCATAGAGTCCAAGAACACCCAAATCGGAGTTCGAACGAAGGAGTTATGACCTTCCGAAGTTGGAGGTCATACGTAGTCAAATCCTGAACTGGCCGAGCTGACCTGACCTTGATAAGCTCGACCTATCACCTCGGTCTGAAATCTAATATCCTCCTCAGGCATATGAATGTATTCTTGACTCAATGGTCTTTCCATACAGTCCAGAACACTTTCGAATCGAGCCGGACGGAAGGGTTATGGCCTTAGAAGTTGGGGTCATACGTAGTCAAATCTGGTGGACGAGCTGACCTGACTGGACGAGCTCGGTCTAACACTACCGGTCGACATCTAATATCCTCCTCAGGCATATGAATGTATTCTTGACTCCAATGGGCTTTCCATAGAGTCAAGAACACCTAAATCGAGTTCAACGAAGGATATGACCTTAGAGTTGGAGGTCATGCGTAGTCAACTTGAGACAGTGGCGCGGTATTGGTTGAGCTCTACGGGGTGGCTGAGCTCTTCATGGCCGGTGACTCTTCGGGACAAAATTTGAGCTCTACGGGACGGCGAGCTCTGAGGACTAAATTTGAGCTCTTCAAGGCGGTGGCCGACCTCCCTGCTTTGGATGAGGTGCGACCTACGTTGCATGAGGTGTGCTGACCTCTGGCGCATGAGTGTCTTGACCTCTCTTTGCATGAGATGTGACCTCGTTGAACTGACCTCTATGGTTGACCTCTCACCCATTTAATTGTTCAGTAAAAAAATCTTAACTTGGTCTAAGTCAGAATTGAGAAATTCAAAACTCAACATCGAATTTCATTGATATGGTACAATTACCAGAAGGACTTACTGCCAAATTCACTTATTTCTTACTCAAAAGCCCATTCTAGGTCCGGCCCAGTTGACTAGAATTGGCATAAGCCCGGCCCTACCAGATTTAGTGGGTGGCCTGATAAGGAGGTATAGCAGTGCAGAGTCCCGAATCCGAGCAATTCAAAAGCTAACATCAAGTTCATTGATGTGGCTCTGATTACTAGAGGACTTGCTGCCAAATTCCCTTTATTTCTGACCCAAAAACAAGTTCTAAGGTCCGATTACTGAGTATGATCAAAAATAGGGAAATTTCTTGGTTCAACTTGCAACTAGACTCTTTCCAAAACACACCTATAGGAGCCTTAGAACTCTTCTCAACTCAAACCTAACCATAAATGAGATTGGGAGTTTCCAGAGCCAAACCATACGAGATAGAGGTTCAACCCATGTATCTATCTTTTATACCGGAACTATCTGAGCCCATACTTATTGTACAAACATCGATACTTTTCCATACGAACTTAACAAGTCACATACAACCAAAAGACATGTATCCATGCTTTTACATAAAATCGTAGTTAAAATACCTTGTGATCTTACTCTTTTCTTTTCCTTCTTTCTTCTTTTCTTTTTCTCTTCTTCTTCTTCCTTTCTCTTCTCTTACTTACTCTCTTATCGGGTTTTGCTCTCTCTCTTTCTCTCGAGACCAAAAATGAGATATTTATTTAGTCTTATCTTTGTTGATCTTGTCAGATTTTATTTCACTTTCCCGAGGAGAAACTTCCTCCTCTTTCCTTGAAGCCACTTGTCTCTTCTCTGATTTTCTTCCTTATTTCATTCCCAATATCTTTTCTTTTTATTCTTTCTACGGTCCTCCAAGCTCTATTACTCTTGATTTAACTTATGCATATTCCTACTTTGGCATATGAGCTTATTATATTATGACCCTTGGGTCATGAATTGATGGTATTAATTGCAACAACTATTTTATTAATTCCAAGTTCTTGCTTATTTTATTTTTATCTTTATTTTATTCGGGATAATTCTCAACTTTTTACTTTTGACTATCTGCTAGCATTGTCAGAAAGCTGGCAGGGTATATTTCGAATATTCACAGTCTACATATTTGATCATTCTATAATGACTGAAATATCTATGTCTTTAGTTCTATAACAAATTGACGATCATGATTTGATTTGATTGTTCTGTATCTATTTGATCATACTAAGATGACATAAACTACATGTCATACAAGACAATAATAAAAACACGAAAAACCAAATTAAACATCCAGATTTTTATAAAAGAACCATTTTAATGAAAAATAACAAGATAGACAGATATGTAAATGGTGATTTCAGACCAAAAATAACAAAAAAATCACTTTATCTTACTTAAAGAAATAAAAGGCTAAAAGGAATAAGATGAGTGAAATGAAGAGGCAGAAGAACAAGTTACTTTTAGGTTCGAGTAGCATTTCTTCCCTATTCGAGTAGCATTTCTTTCCTAAAATGTGGAGGAGTACCGTGTATCTTAAATTACATTAGGCCATAATAGTTATTAACGATTTCCTTAATAATTGTACACTGTTTCACTAAAAAATTCAACATGGTGTGTTTTAGATTTACATATTCTAATAATAGTTAATTGCCCTTCAAGGGCTTTAGATGATTTGATTGAATGACATTTAGAAAACTCAAATCTTGAAATATGACGTTTTATCACTTTTTGATTTGATTTTGACAAAAATACCTTTTGTGGTTTTTTTTTTTTTGCAAAAAAAACCCTTTATCTTAAAAACAATGTAAATATATGAAACAGATAATGATATTTTTTATTTAAAATGACTTATTTTTTTAATAATAGATTCACAAATTTAAAAGTATTTGATGTATGTCTATATGTCTAGTTCAATTGGTAGAACGTTCAATATTTCAAAAGATAAGACATGCAAGAAGGGGAGGGTCCCAAGTAATGTTTTAAAAACCAAACAGATGACTTAATTGAAAAAGTTATTGATTTATGATTTAGGAGTTGAACTAATGGTTAAATTGCGATCGAACTGGATTAAATCGGGATCGGAAAGGTCATTGGTCGATGGTCCAATTGATCGAATTGATTCAATCTAGCTTTTAAAACACTACTCTCATGTTCGAGTCTCAATGGGGACATTATAATAAAGTATTTAATTGTAAAAAAAAAAAGTATTTAATATATTTTAACCAAATATTTATAGGCTTTAGCTCTAAAGATCACCAACTTAATACTTTTTTTTTACAGCACCAACTTATACTTGATTATTTTAAATATTTCATTTAATTGTCGGAAATTTTTCTTATTTGAATAATGGTTTGAACAAACATATCATGTTACCCTCCAAGAATTGTTCACACCAAAAATAATTTTTTGGGGCCAAAATGGTAGTTAAATAATTTTTTTTTGAACCTAAATGGTAGTAGAATGAGCCGAATATATATGTAAAACCCAAACGTGCGAGCCTAACCCAATTCGATAAAGCCCAACTCATGAAGATGTTAGTCTGAGGTTTATTTCTCAAAACCTAATAGTTATTTCTCCAGCCCATGGAATTTTTAAATTGAAGGAAAGACACGTGGAATGTAGCACCCCTTTTCAGTCCAACCCAATTAGCGGATCCGAACCGGTTTCAGGATGCTCGTTTAATTCTTTTTGTTTATTTTTCAATTTTATTTTTTATTTTTTTGTAAAAGTGTCGCGACCCTAATCCCCGACCCAACCCGAATGGTGGATCCAAACCGGAGCCCGGTTTACTCCGACCGTTTTCATTTATTTTATCAAAACATTTTATTTTATGTCATTTTGTTTTAGGGTTTTCAATTACGCGGAAGCATTTTCAAATGATAGGTTCATAAACATTTACTCTTATACAATTCATTTACAAAATTACGTAGTTTGCCTTTACAAAATGATACGCAAAACAATAGTTCAGATTTAACTATTTTGTTCGCAAAATATTACATGTTCAAAGGAAATGATATGCATATGATGGGGTATATACTTATACGCCGCAACTTTCTCTATGACTCTGCGCTTCTTGATCTTGTCTTCTTTCCTGTTTATTCGAAACCTGCGTATAAATAAAAACTACACACTAAGCATTTTCATGCTTAGTTGTTCTATACAGTTCTATTCCAATTTTTAGTTTAACATGACATGCATTTATCATAAAACCATGTATTTTATATCAAACTATACTCATGCTTATTCATTTTCACATGCTTTCACTTTACAAATCATTGATCATATCAAAGTATGCATTTTCACGTGCTTTCAATTTACTTTAACTCAAATCATGAGATTCAAACATATACTCCCAAAGATGTATTTAGTTTACAAATCTCATTTACACTCATCAAATTTGTTATTTCACTTTATTACATGCAATTCCACGTTCATGACGGATTCCGTTCGGTGAATCTGTCCTTTTTATCATTCGGTAATATGCTTACACATTTAACAATTTCGGTCTCCCATCATAACGGATGCCAATTGGTGCACTGACATGTATGATCCATTTAAAATAATAAATGCGTCGTCGCCAGCGGATGTCGGTTGTACATCCACTTAAGTAGGACGTTGGGCCAATTTGGGTTGCACTTATGGCGAACCGGTTGGTGAATCCGCCATGTTGGTGGATTCGATGTATCAATTCAATTCAAGATGTCAAGAATTGACCAATTCGTTTGCAACTCAATTAATCACTCACATCACGATTAATTGTCGAGCGTTTCAAATATCACATTTTCAAATCCATATGCACTTTCATAATATCATTTCAAAGATATACTCATTCCATATAATCATTTCAGATTTATTTGGTATCCTACCAAAACACTTGAAATAAGGATAAAGGGTCAATAAACAAACCGAAACTGTCGACTCTTGTTTCCTTCCCTTTGATCTCGGTCCTAGGTTAGGTGATTCTCACTCGTCCCTAGTCAATAACAATTACGCCACTTTTAGTGGATAAACAATTATTATACATTTTTAGTGAATGACGATTAATCTTCGTTAACGGTTTTGGGTTAAGACACTAAAGTGCGCCCAAGGCAAACGCGTGCGCCTCGGCTTGACGAGGTATGGTACATTTTTCATTTAGTTTTATCCTTCCCATTAATCATTTATTAGGGTCGCTTGAAAACTATCGATGTCTGAATCACGGTGTTTGGAAACAAAATCGAAATTTGTTCCGCGTGAACGGTGGGGCGTAACGCCGCGGCCGGCCAGCTACGCTGGCGATGCCGGGTGCCATTTTGGCCCCTCGTCCTTGTTGCGGCGAGGCATCCCACGCTACGGCATAGGTCTACACCGCAACATGGGTTCTCTACGCTGCGGCGTAGGAGCCCGTTTTGCCCTGTTTTTTTTTTTTTTCCAGTTTTCACTTATGCGATTTTTCTCCAAAAATCCTCAAAATCCCAAAACAAAATATGGGAATCACTTCCAATAACATCTTAATATCATCCTAAAACAACCATGAGTAAAACCCATAGATGAATTAGAGTTTTTCTAACCCAAACATCAAATACAACTTTCTAGGATTTGATTCTTACCTTAAATTCCTTTGAATATTTTCACCCAAGATGCTTAATCACTTAGAAGCAAGGAATGGAAAGAAATCACCAACAATTTTGATCTTCTCACCTTGCCTTAGCTTTCTCTCTCTCTTGTCTCGCGCTTTTCTTCCGATGAGCGTTAAGACCGAATGTGGTCTAATATCACTTACCCTTCTCAAGGCCATGTTTGGCACATCAAAAACCCATTTTTGAATTTAAGTTGCCTCAATTTACCTTATAGCACATATATCACTTCTATTTGCACTTAAACACAAACATTTTCTCAATTGACCCTTAAGTCTCCATTTTACAAATTTTCAAATTTGCCATTTTCATAGGTTTATTTAGGGTTGATCAATTTCTCATTTTAGTATATAATATTTAATCATATGCCCGCATTTTCATTTCACTTTTCACAATTTAACAATTTATCAGCTTTCATGGAAAAACTCAAGTTTGGCTTAATTCATACCTGGAATATTTTATAAAATTATTATAAAAATTCTAGAGTATTTTTTGGGCCTTACATGGAAGAGCATTTATCTGAGAGAGGTTGAAGATGCGGTAAGTCGAGTAGTGGAAATCGGGCGTGTGTAAGGTGAGATTAAAGGGCTACGAGACGTGAGGAAGTTATAAAAAGAGTATTCTCCAAGAAAATAGTGGGTTGGTGCAGTTTCTCTGATGGGAAAATGAGGAAGAGCAGTTTCTCAAGGGAAGGAGTTAACTGAAGTTGTAAAACCCGAGAAAAATTTAATTTTTCTGAAAAAGGGTAAAATTGTAATTTCAATTGAAAACCGGAAATTCTCTAGATCTCGGATGGCCAAGCAATTTGCTTAGTTAAATTTGTCTCATGAAATCTAGTGACCCGTAAAGTTTCATCGAATTACGAGGATAATCGGAATATTTACTACGATTTTAAGGTGATAAGTCGTCGTGAAACGGGGGCAGAGATTTTCTGAAATTTCATAAGTCGAGGAAAATGACTTGAGTTAAAGTTCATTTAAAATAATTGAACTGAAAAAAAATAAAAAATTTCGGAAGAGAAACGGACTTGAATAAAGCAATATGAATCATGTGTATAAAATAATAATAATAATAATAATAATAAATGGCCAAGCGTAAAGTCGGAATCGGATCAAGGGACGGAGGGGGAGGAGGGTGCGAGAGAGAGATTTTATTTTATTTTTCCCTTATCTTCGCTTCCTTCTCAGATCTACGGAAATCGGATCGCAGGATTTTAGTCGGAATTTGAAGCGAAGTTGATCATCTGAGGATTCTGGCGTGGGCCTTGAAATCTTGGGTTCGTCGAGCTTCACGAGGTAGGGAATTTTCTCTTGTGTTATTTACAATATTATAAGGCTATTTAATAGTTTGAAATTGGCTTAGAATTTGTGAAAGGCGTGTTCAGATCCTTAAATTGCAGATTTAAGTGTAGGAATTTTGGAGGACTATTTTAGACGATGCATTGAATTTCGGAATTTGCTTTTCAGACGATTATAATTGAATTTTAGTTGTTTTTAAGCAGTCATGACCACCGAGACTATTTTCAAGCGATCTCGGCTGTAATCGGAGTTTGGTTTTCTCGGGGCCGATGTCGCGGGTTTTGTGTAGTGTGTTTGGTATCATGATATTGATGATGAGCTGTGAAGGGACCCGAAAGTGCCTTGTTTTATGTAGATTCAGGGTGGGCCATTTTATGTGTTATTACTAGAAAATGAATTGATGGTGTTTGTTAATTAGCCCGTGAAATTTAATTTTGGTGTAATTGATTGTGAATTTGCATAACATGTTTTATGTGATTTAATTATGTTTATATATATGCATGTGAATATGTTAGCGTGAATGTGTTGGAATTGACGTAAGTAAATTAAGTATGCACCTTTGGGGTAACTAGAAATTAGGTGTGAGAGTGCATAGTTGAGATCGACATTGTGTTGGGTGTTTGATGGTGTGTCGTGAGTACACGGTTGTGGATCGACCGCGTGGGAGTGTTGATTAGTGGAGAAGCCCGGCTAATGAATGGCGTCGAATGAGTCGCGGGTTAAGAAAATGGAAATGGCTCATTGCATTCATGTCTTGGAAGCGTTTTTGAAACGATAGGGTAGAGTGCGTAGAGGTGGTTCTTGAGAGAATTGTTCGGAGGGTTGACCCGGCAATATTATTTGCTCGAGAAGTGTGTCACTTCTGGCGTCGGAGGTTGTCGTATAATATCGTCGTCGGAATACGCCCAGATGAAATATACATTGGAGGGTTGTCCGCAAAATAGATTATCGAGATCTGTCAGTATTTATATGGTTGTCCTGGTTCAAAAACAAAGACCTTTGTTTGAAAATGTTTTTCATTCATGGCGAATGCATGTTTGAGAGTCGGTGGGAACTTCGGCGTATGGGTGTAAGAGACCGCGATATCTCAGGTATGTATGGGTGTAGAGACACAACATTATCACCCGAAAAGTTATGTTGCCTAAAGAAGATACACGGTCATGTTTATCACATAGACTTCGAGTTGTGTGATAGGAGTCGGGATTGACTTGGGATTTGTTGCCCATTGACACTTGCATTGGGTAATGGAGTAGGTGGGCTCGATGCAGGTCATTAGTAATACCGTTGACAATTGTCATGGATGGCATATGCATGTGAGACGGTCGATTGGTGACTGGGATATGATACTCAATGACATATTGAGTGATGGAGCCGGCGAGCTCGGTACATGGGGCGTGTGGTGGTCGAGTCATTTATGGCGTAGGCGTTGATTAGGCGTGTGTATGTTGCACTTAGATGTGTGTTTGATTATGCGATATTCGCGTGTCTTGACTTAGGTGGGAGTAAGTAACTTGTGGGAGATTATCACATTTCTTGGGCTTTGCTCACCTCGTCATTAGGACCACAAATTTCAAATGCAATTCGGTGCGGGCCAATTTTGACTGCATTCGGGACCCGCACATATGAAAGCCGGGTGTGACTTTAATATATATTTTATAAATATATATGGGTTGTATTATTTGTATAAGAGTGATGTAATTTTAAACTCTTGTAATTTATGGTTTTAGAGTTATGTGCTTATATGTTTGAGTATTAATACGAGGGCCCAAAGTGGCCATTATTTTACTCGCATATAATACATGTGTGTTGATTATTGGGACAAGTTGTGCAGCGAGTAGAGCTGCACACCGTACAAAGGAGACTCTGCAGATTTTCGTGGTGGTGTTGGGTAGCCGACGTGCAGTATTAAGATGGGTTGGCGGGTTGTCAACGGACCCCCTGGTTTTGGGGCGTCACAGAAGTAGTTGGCCCTAGTGGGAGAGTGGGACAACAGTTGAGAAAGAATGTGAAGAAGAGCGTGGATGATCGCTGAACACCACATAAAAGGGAATTAAAGCATCAAAGCGAATGGCCAATTAACTAAACATAAAATAGATGATTAAACACTCAAAAGCCCAGGAGTAGAGCATTTCGACATTTCTCTGAGTTCGTGACAATGTACCCCGGGTGCAGGCAGTTACATGTGTTTTCTTTCACGGCGTTTTGTTCTTGAAAACTTCTTTGCTTGATATTTGATTTTGATCGATTAAATAACAAAATCGAGTACATTTTTCCAGTACTTCGTTAAATTTTATCTTATCTTTCAATTAAGTCTATGCAATACAATTTTTAAGGTATTTTTCCGCTTAGATTTTAGGGAACTGTCAAGGGAACTAAAAGATCTATTTTTCGTTTGAATAAAAGTTAGATTTCGACATAGTTTCAGTTCGAAAATACTATAATTTCTTAGCATGCCCACACATTCACTAATTTTCGTGCTTTTTGTATATTCCGGTGAATTCCACTAGAAAATCCACAAAACAAGAATATAATAGATTAATTATTTGATAAAATGTTGATTTACCATTTATGACCTTGAAGGATCAAGTTCATCTTTCTAGATTTTTTTTAATATAATATACAGTAAAATGTTATTCACATGCATCATATGTTATTAGTGATATCCAACATTTAATAACATGCACCAACAAATAAAATAGGTAAAACCAGGGTCTCCAATGGGTCGGGTCGAACCCCCTGGCCCGGAGAAATGAGGCTTGAGGTCCTAGTCGGGTTGGGCCTCGGTTAACGGGCCAGACCAGGCTAGGCTTTGGAATATTTTAAGGCCCGTGACTCAACCCACGAGCCTTGTATTCGACGGGCTTGGAGGCACTGCGGATGACACGAGTGAGCCTCCCTTCCCCCTTCCTAGCCCCCTCCCCTTTTTTTTTTTTTCTTTCTTTTCCACTCTTTTTTTTCTCTATAAATACTTCACTTTTTTTTTTTTACCATTTTTCATCCAATTAGTCTCTTAATTTCTCATTTTCTCTCACAAATTATCCCTAAATTCACGCAATTTTCACAATTTTCTCTCACATTATTTAATACTTCATTTTCTTTCATTTTTCTTCATATTACATGATATTATTGTTTGTGCAAATCAAATATTGGTGACTCCAATAGTTTGGATTTTAAAGAATTTCGGTTTCGATCCTCCAATTGAATAACACTTCTCCACCTCTACTTTTCTTTATTTGCTATATTTTATTTTGATTCCTTTTTTTTTTTTTAGTATAATATTTTATTAATAATTTTAATATGAGTAGTGCATGTGTATCTTTTTCTAGTCCATGTGCATCATCAAGTAAAAAATTTAGTTCAAATATATGAAATTGTTCTTTATAGAATATAAATAATTTTAGAAAGAAAAAAAATGTAAAATTTGTAGCAAACTTCTTACTGGTAGATCAAATTCGAGTACTGTCATACAAAATACATAATGAGCAAATGTAAAAGTATGTATGTAAATATTAAAATTATATGCAGTGGAGTAAAAGTGAATGTGGAAATTTAAAACAATTTTTTTATGACGAGTCTTCTTGTCGTGAATGAATGATTGATTACATAATAAGAGCTTAACAACCTTTTAATATGATGAAAACTCATGATTATTCATTAACAATTCAAACATTGATTAATCGCTTGAGTGAAAAGTTAAATTAAAATCTTTGTTAAAGAGGTATTATGAAAAATTTAACCAGAGAAATAAAAGTTCAAAAAATATTTCTGCAATTTTTTGAAGGGAGGGACGAAAATTTGTTGCTCTGATCTTGAGCTGTCTTTGTCATGAGGCTTTTTATGTGTGCTAGCTCATTATATAGACAGTGAATGGATATTAAATAAATGAATAATTTTATTTAAAACAATAAATAATCCACATAATGGTAAAAATATAGAAATTTTAATAAATGATGAAATTATAGATTTAGGTATTCGTGATAAAATATTTACAATAACATTTTATAATGTTTATAATAATGATGCAGCAATACAAATATTAAAAAGATTTTGGCAAATAAAAATGGATCATATAAATTATTTCATATACGTTGTTGTGCACATATTTCAAATTTGATTGTAAAATATGGATTAAAACAAGTTGATATTACATTATAAAAAATTAGAAGCATTGCATATAGTATTAATAGTTCTTAAGCAAAACATGAATTATTTTTTTATTGTTGCAAAATTGCAAATATGAAAAGAAAAAATATAAGTTTAGATATACCAATTAGATGGAATTATACTTATAAACTTTTGCAAAATATAAAAATGTAGTATAATTATACGAAATGCAATTATCTAATAATAATAGTGATGTAGATGTTGATGTATTAAATGATTATGATTGATACATTGCGGATCTTAGACGAAATCTTTTTGAAATTTTTTATGTTTAATGATATTTTTGTAGTATGTATTATCAGAAACATGTGGTCATTATCACGAATAATTGAGTATTTATATGCATGGAAATTGTTTAAGTTATGAAATTTTTAATGATACAATTTTTGCAATGATAGAAAAAATTAAAAAATATTGGGGAGAAATACTTTTGATTTATTATATTGGTTTAATTGTGGACCCTAGATTAAAATTTAATGTTTTAGATGAATGGTTGCAATTTATTTACAATGAAAATCAAATAAAAATTGAAGAAATTAAAAATAAAGTAAATTCGTTATTATATATTTTATATAATATTTATAAAGAAAAATATGGTAATGATATTAGTTCGATAAATCATCATCTACGACAAGCTCCTCATCTTTTTATAAAAGTCATTTAGAAATGTTTAAAAATAGAAAAAAAACAACAATTAGTTTTCCAAATAATACAACAGATTAGATAGATATCTTGGAGTGTAAACAATTAGATTTGAAATGATGAAGATTTTGATATTTTAGAATTATGGAAAAAACAACAAATTAATACTCAGTGTTATCTATTATTGCACATGATGTATTAACCGTGATTGTGAGTACAGTCGCATCGAAAGTTGCTTTAGTGCAGGTGGAAGAGTGATTAGCAAAAAAACGATGTAATTTATCACATGAAGTATTCGAAGCAGTAGTGTGTTTAAAAGATTGGAATTTAGTGGACAAGATATTGCATAATAATGTTCGAGAAGGCGCGCTATTGATCGATATAGAGAACTTAAAATTATCAAGACATGAATGAATCAATGATAGTTCTCCATCACCAGAAAATAGTGATTAAAACATTTCATTAAATGTATGTTGTATTTTTATTTTCTTATGGTTGAAAAGTACAAATGATTGACAAATAAGTAGGTGTCAACTTAGTTGTGATATACTTATTTTGTAGTAATGTAAACATTTCATATATTTTCAAATGTAATTATATTTGATGAATAAAATTTTAAATGATATATTTTTTTATTTTGAATAGTTTTCAAGCTTACTTTTTATTTTTTATTTAATTTTTAGCTGATTTAAATAAAAAGCGCAAATGGAAGTGTCGGGCCTTGGCGATCCTTTTAGGAGGCGCTGGGTGGCCTGCACTGTGGTGTGCAAATGAGCTACGGTCAGGGCTTGGGCGGGGCAGGTAGGCTTTTAGGCGTCGGGCCGAGTTGGACCGAAGAGGCCTCATCGGACTCGAAAAGGGCCTCGGCCTTTTTGAAGATATGTAGGTAAAACACACCTAGTGTTAGAAAATATGACATGTATAATTTTACAAGAAAGTAAATATCATAAGTGAAAATGAAGGGATAAATATTTTGTTTTTTCCATCAACCAAATTGGATATACCACATAAAACACTGATTAAAAGTTTATTCTTATCCTTAATAGGTTTAGAATGGTCCCAAATTGGTCCAACTCCTACTTATGAAAATGATTTATGGACGTGAGACATTTATTCCTTGAAATTTAACAAAACGACAAATTAATGTTCTGTTCGGAAATTTATAACTTAGAATACACTAATAAAAAAAATCTGATAGAAAATTGATAATAATTAATAAGTAGAACTTAAGATGTAGTTTATTGGGTTTAATCTAATAGACAATAGTCATCAGTTGGAATCCTTTTAGGTTATTGGAGATTTACTAACTTGAAAGTCTTGTTTTAATTTTAAAGTCTTGTGAGATTAATCCAGGTTCACATAAATCGGCTCGAAATCAAAGTTATAAAAAGAATAAAAAAAAAAGTAGAGCCTAATTTGAAAATTCTCATGAATCCAAAAACCATATATTTATGAAATTCGGATCATCCATATCACATGGAGACGCAAGATTCACGAGGGTAGTGGAGCGCCATGTGATGGCAATAAAAATGACCCGTGAACGACTTCACTATGAGCAGTGCAATCATTAGGGGGTAGAGGCTTCAAGAATAAGGCTGTGCGCAGGAATGAGGCGAGATGATGCTGCTGCTCCTCTCCAATGGCTGTACCCCACTAACATGGCTGAATAAGCAAAGGGCTAACCAGCTAGCACCTTTTTATGAGTATGATCAGAAAGGGCAAATCTAAACCTAAAAAGGGTCTCCACTTTTTGACAAAATGCTGCTGATTCTGTTTATGGGTATGCTCAGATCTCCAGCAATGGTGAGGTCGAAACTGATTTGGGTTTCTTGGTGATTGTTTTTGGGGAGCAGAGGGTATGTTTACGCTTGGCTGTTTCAACTGTTTGGCCCCTATTTTGTGGTTTTCTGATGCAGGAATTGTATGAGACTTGCCTTAGAAAGAGTCTCCAAAGTCGGTCGAGACGGTTACGTATAGGAGTCGTCTAATACCCGTCTCTTCGGTCATTTCCTTTTTAGGCCGCCCAGAAAGTTATACAATTTTTCTCTAGAAATAGGATTAGGGTTGTGTTTTGAACAGAGAATTTGTACCCGGGGTCGTTTTTTTTTTGGCCGATTTCTTGTTAATTTATTGTCAAGAAGTAAGATTGTTACCAACTAGATTTTGGGATCGAGGGGTTAATGGGTAGCAGTAGTTCGAAGGGGACTTCTTTCCGGTCCGCTTCTTCATCGTCGTGGAGTAATCGGGAAGATTACCAAAACTATCCCTCACAGCAGCCGTATCCCAGCTACGCGCCGCCACAGCAGCCGTATCAAGGCTATCCTCCGCCCCCTCAATACCAGAGCCGTGAGGCACCGCCGCAAGATTACGGCCATAGAAGAACATTGGAGAGAAGGTATTCAAGAATAGCTGACGATTATCGTTCTTTGGACGAGGTAATATTAAGGGTTGCTTCTGTAAATTTTCGATGCAAGTGTTCTGTAGTTGTTCTTTGGGTGTTTCCATTAGATTCAGTTTTGTATATGCTATGGATATCCAATATCAGTTCTGAAGATCATCTAGGTTCTGACCTTGTGGGGAAATGATGTTGACTTCGCATAATTATCCCCTATTTTCATCTAAACTTTGTATGATTTGTATCAGCCACTATTGATGGTCTTCGAACTTGACGACTTGGGTGGCCCATGCTCCGCTGGGAGTGTCCATGTTTCTGATACGACTTGTCCCCTTGGTTTAATTTTCCATGATGGCATCTTAAGGTAGTTTAGACTATGTTTATTCTGTGGAACTTCCAGGAAAGAGATGATGAAAGGGAAAGGTAAAGGGGGACAAAAATAAGGGCCCGTTTGTTTATCGTTCTTGAAAACTGTTTTTTGTTTTGAAAAATAATGAGAATAAGGAAAACACAAAGAATATGTTTGGTTCTTAGTTTTTTTTTGTTGTAAAAAAAAACAAAGAACACAGAAAACACTAAACACTGAATTCAGAGGAGAAGAACAGTTTTCAGAGAACACTCAAGGTTTTCAAAAACTGTCCTCAATAATAGTTTTAAAAAACAGGAACCAAACATGCCGAAATTATAAGTGGTATCCTGGTAAAATTTTTGTCAGCTTTTTCCTCAGCTTTCTTCACCTTTTTTCTTTCTTTTTTTTTATATAATTTTTTTTTTAAAAGTTTTTCTTGAAATTTATAAATTTATTTGGAATTGTCATCTTATTTTCCTTTCATTAATATTTTCCATGGCAAACAAACAAGGCTATTTTTTGTTTCCTGAAATTTTGACCATGGAAAAGAAAACATAGAGAAATTGTAGAAGGAAAGAAAAAGGGAAGGAAAATGAAAAAGTAGATTTAAACTTATAAATTATTTTTATATGCTACTTCAAAATCACTTCACTTTTTTTCCCTTGTTTATGTAAAGATTAGATAAAATTTTAATTATATTCAGTTTTCTTTAATATTTTTTATGATGAGACCAAAAAGAAGAAAATTATTTTCCTTTGTATATTTTCCCCTTTCCTTTGGACTTGCCAGGTACTAGACATAGCCAATTGCTCTCTTTCTCCTGTTGTTCCGCTAGCCAAACAAAGATTTAGACTTTCTGTTTATGTAAAATTGATCAGACCTAACTAGGACCTCTTGGATATGTAAATGGTCAATTTATTAAATTTTGCTCCTTGCTGATGGTGGTTTGTGTTCATGGTTACTTGAAATGTCATGCAAATACCATAAATGCTTTGAGGCATCTACTTACTGGTGTTTAATATGTGATCGTTATTCTATTAGACATTATTGGTTCAAGGTGGCTGATATGATGACATTATCTTCTTCGCAGGTGACTGCAGCTCTTGCACATGCTGGCCTTGAGTCTTCTAATCTCATTGTCGGTGTTGACTACACAAAGAGCAATGAGTGGACAGGTTATAAATTCACTGAATGCTTAAAACAGGTGTTGAATTATATAGAACTTGCTGAATTTTATTTATTTATTTATTTATTTTGAATAGGTCAAAGGTCATTCAATGGAAAAAGTTTGCATCACATTGGAGATAGGCTGAATCCCTATGAACAAGCAATATCTATTATTGGAAAAACCCTAGCAGCTTTTGATGATGATAACAAAATTCCATGTTTTGGATTTGGAGATGGTACTTTCTCAAGATTTAAAATTCCCGCTTTAAAATGCTTTTAATGTTCATTTATGTAAATTGTTGAAACCAACATTCCATCTGTGATTTTTCAGCATCCACACATGATCAAGATGTCTTCAGTTTCTATGAAGATGAGAGATTTTGTAATGGATTTGAGGAAGTGTTAAGCAGGTATAGGGAAATTGTCCCTCATCTACGGCTTGCAGGTTTGAGTTCTGCTCTTCTTTGTTGTGTTCTTGTTCTGAATTTCTTATTGCCGGTTTTCTTAAGAACGTACAATAATATGCTATATTTGCTGCAGGGCCAACATCATTTGCCCCCATCATTGAAATGGCCATGACTATCGTCAATCACAGTGGTGGCCAGTACCATGTGCTAGTAATAATTGCAGATGGACAGGTATTTTGCTTCTATGTGTAGGTTTATTATTAATTAAATAACGTACTAGAGGGACATATATGGTAGTCATGGAGCTATCAGCTTGTTTGTTGATAGGAATCCATCTAAAATGCTAAGTTAATGAAGACTAAAGTAAATAAATAAATACAAGGCATATCTATGAAAAAATAAATAAATTAATATGAGGCAAATTCTTGTACTCTTTGAATGCACCATTCTGGTGGCTCTCATTAATTTAAATTGTCTTGCTTATCAAAATAAAATAAAATAAATAGGTACTCGGGAAAAGAAAAAGAGAAACAAATGCTCTGAGTTTTTGATGTTGTTGTTTGTTGATTCTTCTGAAATAATTCTTCATAAGAATGCACTCAACCTCAAAGTTAATTAAAAAAACCCTTAAATGCTTGATTTAATTGTGGGTGCCCAAAAGTTGTGTCCTGAAATTTTCAGTTTCCTGGATGGTTTTGCTTCATATCCTGAATTATGAGAAATTTGCATGTATTTGTGGAGTTTTAATGCCATAGTTTCTACAATCCTCTGTTCGTTGCTCAGTTAAGTTAGGCTATGTGTTTCATTCATGCATAGATCTGATGCCGATTTAAAATATATGGAGCATTTTATGACCTAGAAATGCTATTTAAGGCTACATTTTCCTGAAGAAAGATATCATAGTTGAGTGGCTGTATAAACTAGTGTTTATGCAAGACTAGAAAGGGAACTTAGGAGTTTTGCTCATGAAAGAATTGAAACAAAATTAAGTGGTATAAATATATCACCATAAATCGAACTTCTCTCAGTGAGGCGATTGGGAGGAAATATAATTATGATATCAAGCTTGGTTTAAATTTCTTTAGTATCTTCGTCTCTCTGTCTCTCTTTTGAGGAAGCTGATTTACAAAAAAAGGGAGAACATAATTTTTTTTTCTACTGATTTTATAGGGGGCACTGACAGATTTTGAAATAAACTGCTGTTGTTGCTCTCTTTCCTTTTTTTTTTTTTTTTAAATAATTTAGAAAATCTGAAGTTAGTATCAATTTCTGGCTGGCTGGAAATTTTCCCTTTTTAGGTTCATGTATAATCTCACTTGGTTGTGGGTTCTCACAGGTAACAAGAAGTGTTGATACTGCCCATGGCCTGCTAAGTCCACAGGAGCAGAAGACTGTTGAAGCAATTGTAGAAGCAAGGTGAGTGAAGTTAATCTGTTTTCTCATGGAATGATATATTTTCCTCCACCATTTCTTTCTCCTATCTTAGTTTTATTACAGCAAGTTGCCCCTGTCAATTATTTTGGTTGGGGTTGGAGATGGGCCCTGGGACATGATGAAGGAATTTGATGATAACATCCCCACTCGGGCGTTTGATAATTTCCAGGCAAGTATTAAGGGCATTAAGATTTGCCCTCTCTTATTTGTCAGTGAGCCATTTTGCTCATTTTAGACATTCTTGACCTATATGTAAGCATTGCTTTTTCCTTCTTTAGTTTGTGAATTTTACAGAAATTATGTCAAAGAGCGTGGACCTCTCTCGAAAAGAGACAGAATTTGCTCTTTCAGCTCTGATGGAAATTCCTTCTCAATATAAAGCAACAATAGAGCTTAATATCTTGGGGTAATAAATGATCTTTGCCTTTCTTTTTTAGTTTTTCTGGTGGCATAAGTTTATCTGCTATTCAACGTCTCCTTGTTATTTGAGCAGTGGTCGAAGAGAGGATGCTCCAGAGAGGGTTCCCCTCCCCCCTCCCATGTATGGTCCCGCGACTTTCTCTAATAATTCCAAACCTTCCCACACAACCAGTTTTGGGCCTAGTGGGCCTCCTTATCCTGGAGACAATGGTCCTGTTGCCACAGCTCCTCCTGTTACAAGTTCTACAAATGATAACCAGGTATTTAAGCTATTTGAACAGGCTCTCCCACATCTTATATTCTGTAATTTTATTGTATTACGTGATGCTTTTATGCTGATTTCCTTCCTTATGTATATCTGTCAATTGGTGAATCACTGTTGTATTGATGCAACAGTAACAGAAAGTGTGAGCTATAGTATGTCTGATTGTTTAGCCAGTTCTTTGAGTTATTGCTTTGGTTTAGGCAAGCAACTATATGGTCATCCGTGTTATAAAAAATATGATTAAATTTGAATAATCACCAAATAAATATTCCACAAAAGCATATGCAGAACACCAGCAAATCAGGGGTTCTAATAAAATATTAGTGTACTGTTAATCTTGTAACATATGAGGTATGGCATGCTTCCACTATGGAACGGAAAACTTCAGCAGCATGTCACTTCTTGTTTCTCCTTATTACCTTGGATATGGAAGTACATGCTTTAAACCTGATGAGGAATGCAGAAGACCGTAAAAGCCATAGAGAACCTTCAAAGGACAAGAAAAGAAAAAAACAAAAGTAATTAGGCCTCTGCTTGTAAGGCCTTAGACATCATTTTATCTGTGTATTGTACTAGAGCTATAAGAGCAAGAAGTAAGATGCAAATGGATAATATTGCAGGTCACCCCTATTTGGCTCCATTTGAAGGTGCCTTAGGCTTAAAGCCAATATGGCCATCAGATTGGGTCTGTAGCTCATAAACAAGAACTATGATGCAAAGCCTGTTCAGCTAATAGATAAATTTTGAACTCAGAAAGGTCTCGCCCCCTTGTACCATTCCTTGGTTTGGAATTGTGCTGGTAAAAAAAGACAATCTTTTTATCCTGGAACAGAGGTTAAGTGAGTTTTCATTGCAGTCTCACACTCCATAAACACCTTCAATTTGTTTCATTTTAGGTGTGGGACATACATTATTATTATTATTTCTGAAAATAAGAGTATCCTATTCTTTCTTGTGTCCTCTCCTCGTCTCTTTTTTTTTATATCTGCGAGTTGGTCAAGAGTGTTGATCTTGTTCATTTTGTTTGGGCAGCTTTGCCCCATTTGCTTTTATAATGCGAAGGATATGGCGTTTGGTTGTGGACATCAGGTAAATAGTAAATACCTCATGTATTGGTTGATCTGTGTTTAGTAAAGATGTGATTCTGCTAGACTGAGATATTGACATTTCAATTAATTTGCTTTTTCTTGCAGACTTGCTGTGAATGTGGACCAAATCTTGAAACATGTCCGATTTGCCGAACCCCGATCCAAACCAGAATTAAGCTTTATTAAGCGGGCGGTGACTCTGCCTGTTTTTGGCACTTCTGTTTTCTGTTGGCCAAAATTCTTTATAATTCGTTTTGAATTGGGACGGCAATAATGTTACTCCCTTGTGGATATAGGAAGAAAAGAAGTCTCCAACCTCTTGTACATTTCTTTTATTTGGTTATATTCTTTTTTGGTTACTATTTAAAGGCCTTTGTTTGCATATAAACAAAAGATAAAGTTTGACCCATGCAGAAATATTGATTGAAACAAGGTACATGGATTCCATGTGTTTAATATTTACATGTATATATATATATATATATATATATATATATATATGACATCTTTTTAGGGAGGGGATTTACTTCTTGAATGGCCCATTGGTTGGTATATCTCATTAATTTCAGTCAGGCCCTGATTGGGATGTATCTGTTTCTGGTTACGCCACATTACTCCTGGCCCCCACACTCAGCTCTCACATTTACACCCTTTTTGTAGAGCTGGAGCTAAGCTTGTTTGCTGCATGATTTAAGAGCCCTAGCTTTCAGAGTCCTTCTGTAGATGGGTTTTGAGCTTTATGTGAGTACATTTTTTCTTTCCCTAGTATTTCTGGGTTTGGATTCATAATAAAATCTTTTCAATAAGACCTTGTTACAACAGGGTCCACAGTTATCTTATGGTTGCGAAAATAAGAATATATATATATTTTCATGAATGTCAACCTTGGAAAATAGCGGTGGGTCAGTTCACCGACTGTTTGTCTACTTAAGTTATCTGTCGGTCTGCCTGACAGTTGAGGCTTGACTCAATGATAAAGGAGGGAGAAGGGTTTGTAGGAGATCTTAGGGTCGAATCCTTGAGAGAACGAAATACTATACCTATACCCAATAGATTAAAAAAAAAAAAAGAGTTTTATTAGTGGAAAAGTAGGGAGAGACTGCGGAGGTGGCAGTAGAGCCTCTACCTTACCGTGGATAACCACACCGACTATATTTCTTTGTCACATTAAATGCACTCAACAACTCAGCTTCCGAACCAAGCAGATATATCAAGATTCCTTGAACATGGAGAAGGACAAGGCAGATTTCTTTCAACACAGATTCATTCATCTGGGGGTTTCGTTTCTCTTCCCAGATGGCTTCCCTGGGTAGATTTTCCTACCGGAGGCTCAGAAATGAAGGCTGGATTGATGACGACGACGATGATTATAATAATAAAAGGAGGATGGCTATTAGGAGGGCAAGAAGGTGGTCCAGGTTCAGAAGGGTGTCCTTTAGGAACAGATTTAAACTCAAGATCCCAAGCTTGAGGAGGTTCTTGAGGAGAAAAGCAAGGGCGGCCTCCATTTCATGGTCTAAGGTTTTCAAAAGATTGAAGGAAGGTCAGTCCCATTTTGGCGATCTTTTTGCTGGAAACTATCTGTTTATGCAGGTCACCCCTACTCCAATGAAGTGCCTTGAGAATTCTTGGAAGCCTCCTCCTCCTCCTCCTCACCTTCATCATGGAAGCTATCCCCTTCAGAGGATTGCCTGATGCTGGCCTCCTCCTTGGATTTAGTCTTGTTTTACAACCAAAATTGTTGCATATTTTTATATCGACTGTATCTAATTGATGCAAATAATACTAATATAAGCTATGTGGTCCTTTTATGCTTTTTCCTTTTGAGTTCCATCAGATTCCCCTCTTCTCTATCTCATCTCATCTCATATATAGATACAATATTGTATTCAGATCTAATCTATCATTATCTGCAAATCCTGGATCATGATTTCCCAGGCAGAGTGGCCCCAAGTTAAAACTAAAGGACATCATGACCCATATACAAGCAACACAGTTCATGGTGGAAGGATGTCTCCTCTCTCCTTATTGATCTTTTTTTTTTGTTTTATATGAGCTTCCCTTAATCTTGTAAATATATGATTAAAAAAAGAAAAGAAAAGAAAAGAAAACCCCAGCAATTAGCTTCTTCTAGGTTTCACCCAAATAAAATGAATCATATATATCATACAAGGTAGTGGCCAAAACATTTTTGGTATTCTATAGATGTTGAATTAATCACTACTTCTAACAATAATTATTATTTGGAAGTGGGACCCAATTTGCAAATAATAAATTTTTTGAACTTGGAGGAAAAGCCTGATGCACAAATAAATGAAGAGAAGATAGAAAGCAGTTGGGAGATGAGAATTAAAGCCATTCCCTTACTGATTTCATTTCCCTCTTTAATTTGCATATTTGGTTGGGTTCTCAAATAGGGGTCGGCTGTGAAGTCCCCTTCGGCACACCTCTGCATTTCTTTCCTAGAATCAAGAGGAAAATCTATAAAATATACGCATAACAAGATAATAAACGACCAGGGGCCTGCCTGCCTGTGAAGAACTGCTTTGGATCTACCATCCTTAAGCTATTATTATTATTATTAATTTTTTTTTATATCCATTCATTTTGTATAAAATTATTGTAATACTTGTGATATATCCTACCCCTTTTATCAATTGAGTATGACCTCAAGGCCCTACCATATGAGGCTATTGATATTGAAAAAAAGTAAATGCTTGTATAGTACAAATCCATAAGGTAATGAATGATATCTTACACATCTACTCAAGAGCTGTGACAGAAATTGAAGTAAGCATCAAATGCTTAGTCTGGCATTTCCCCATTAAAGAAGACATTGTATAAATGGATCACATTTACTTCCTCTGCTATCTCCATAAGTATCAATGTAGATTCAAGCAATTTTTCTCCTGGATTTTTATAATCATTGACTCGACAGATGTGATATCAGTTATAAGCTGCCTTGTCGTATAGCGCGTTTTAAAACGATAAATAATATAACATAAGAAAATGCCAAATTGATATTGACAAGGTTTGCAAGGGAGGAGAGGACGGCTAATACCTTTATGATAAAAGAAAGACACACGTGTAAAAAGGAGAGTTAGCCATGTTAAAAATGAAATGATTCAAAAATAGATAGAGGCTTTCAAATCCATTAAGGGAAGGGGTAGGGTGGGGTTCCTCATTCCTGAATCCTCCTAATCAACGTACCATGATTTTGAAAAGTTTATAAGGAGTGGGGGGGCATGTCTCCCGTCTAAGCCACTCACACCGAACACCTCCGTCATGGGTCCCACATAGCACACTTCTTCTACCAATCGGACAGCTTGCATTCTCCCTCATCGATCATCAAAACCTCCCAATCCCTCCCCCCTCATTACAGCGGACCAAAACGTAGGACGGGTTGGTCTTCCAAGTAGAACACGACTCAGAACAGAACCTCGTTCCGGAATTTTCTCGGAATTTCCGCCGTTACGATCCTTGTTTTCTCCGGTTTTTTCACCTTTTGGTCACGATTTTGTTTTTGTTTTTGTTTTTTGGGAACCTTTTACTTTTTCGGTTGCTCGGGGATTGAGAGTCGTTTTTTTCATGATCTGCGCGGCGGCAGCCTCTGATTTGCGGATTCCGTTCTAGGGTTTCTTTCTCTTCCACGTACGTTGGCTTTTCTTTATTTGGTACAACTTATGTTCGTCTTATTGGTTTTTCCTAATTTGGGCATTTCGGTTTTGTGTTTGATTGTGGATGGATCGAGTTGCTTGTCGTACTTGAATTCGTCTGTGAGTTTATTGTTGAATGGGTCTTGGTATTGAGGTCACGGGAAATTTGGAAGGAATTGGGAGGTTCTTTTTGCTGGTTTTCGGCATGGCAGAGCGAGCGTGGGCTCGTTGGGATTTTGTGAAGGGTTATCTTAGTTTTTAGTTTATCTGTATAAAGCTTGATGCTTTGTTCAAATGGTTTCTTGAAAGAGCAATTCTATTCTGCATGATGTTTTGGGAAGGGCAGACGTGAAAAACTTATCCTGACAATTGCTCTGTGTTTGTGTTTGATGTGCTTTTTGCTCTTTATACTGTCTTTGAGCTCTATCTTTCTCAAAAGATCTTGCTTTTTTTGAAACAATTAACCAAAAATAAAGTTATCGCGCTGCTTAAGTACTTGAATCTTGCTTTTATGACAACTGAAACTACCAAATATATTCTGAAACTTGCAAGTCTGGTGATGTTTGGATATTTTGGCCCCATGTGACAGCATCAAGTTAATTCTCACAAGTAGCCATACTCCAAAGAGTATATCATGTTTACTTGTAGTTTTTTTTTCTTTCTTTTATTTATTCTCTTTTTGAAAGCAACTTCTGGTAACTTCAGGGTCAATTTCCACTCGCAGGAGTGACTATTTCATTTTTGGAGCACTGGCAACTACAAAATTGATTGGCAAATTGAGCAGCTGTTGCTTGTTGGGTTGTGGCTTCTATTTTTGGGATTGTAGAGTCAGAAGACTCTGATTACAATGGGCACCTTGCTGCGGTACTTCCTATTATTTCTTTTTATTAGCAAAGACTGTTTTTACTCTCATTAGGGCCTTTACATAGGCATAGCGGTTTTTAAGATTTGGGATTAGCGCAGTCTTGACAATGGCTTCTTTTGGGATGACCAGTGGAGGTATAAGAAAACCGACTGAGACAATGAGGCTTTTCGTAACAGCTTTTATTGGAGTTGTGATTGGCTTCTTTTTAGGAGTGTCTTTTCCAACACTCGCATTGACTAAGGTACAATTTCTGTTCTAATCATTCTGTTAAGAAATTTTTGGTTTTTGGTTATTAAATGTTATCATATGTCATGTGTCAGTGTTGCCTGATGAAGGATATTGAAAATTTTCTTGTTGTGTTGGCAGATGAGCCTCCCAACCAGTCTTTTTCCTTCCATTGATCTAAATTACATTGAAGACAAGTACTCAGGTCTTTCAACTCAAGCACTGTTAAATGTATGGTCTTCCCTAAAAAGGCGTAATAAAGACACTGCTTCCCACTATTACAAATTTAATGAAACAAAGGTATATTATCTTTCTCCGATCTCTACTTTAAGCAAATGATATTGCCCATCTTTAAAATTGAATGCCATAAAGTAGCCTTTTTCCCTATTTTGACCACTATATGGCTGCCTCAGAACTATGGTTGTTTTCATGAATTCCAATTTGAGCTCATTTTTCATGATTTTGAAATTTTGTTTAGTTCATCTCTCTATCTCAATCCCTGATTAAAGATGAGTGCCAGCATTAATTTCATCAGTTTAGATTTCAGAATATATACTGAGGGTGGGGAGATGGTCATCTCCCACCTTTTATATGCTGATGATACTGTTGTTTTTTGTGAAGCCAATTCAGAGCAGTTGATGTGCTTAAGCTGGACGTTAATGTGGTTCGAAGCCTTTTCAGGATTGAAAATTAATCTGAACAAAAGTGAGATTATTCCTCTAGGTAGGGTGGACAATGTGGAGTCGCTAGCAGCTGAGCTTGGTTGTAGGGTTGGGTCCCTCCCCACTCAGTACTTAGGTCTCCCTCTGGGAGCTCCCCACCGGGGCCACTGGGTGCAGGATTCTATTGAAGAAGATTCGAGGAAAAGGTTGTCCTCTGGAAAGACAATATATCTCAAAGGGTGGGGAGGCTCACTTATTAGTACTTTGTCTAGCCTCCCCATTTACTTCCTCTCCTTGTTTAGAATGCCAAAGATTGTTTGTGCTAGACTGGAGAAGATTCAGAGAGACTTTCTTTGGGGTGGAGGGAATCTTGATCGTAAACCACAGTCCAAGTGGAAAGCTGTTTGCTGGAGAAAAGTAGAGGGTTAGGGGTGAGAGGCGCTTTTCCGTGATGAACGAAACCTTTGCTGTGTAAGTGGTGTTGGCGGTTTGCTAATGAGAGGGATTCCCTTTGGAGATTGGTGATCAGTACCAAGTTTGGAGAGGAAGCTGGGGGTTGGTATACTAGAGACATCAGGGGCGGTTTTGGTACTGGCTTATGGAAGGATATCAGGAAAGAATGGCTTACCTTTTCTCAGAATGCTATTCCCTCCTTAGGAAATGGTAGAAGGCTGGGTTTTTGGAAGGATCCTTGGTGCGACGAGACGGTGCTGAGCCAAGCCTTCCCCACTCTGTTCAACTTGGCAGCTCAAAAGGACGCGAGGGTAGTAGATGTTTGGGATTCGTCTGAGGAGGTTGGGGTTTGGTCTCCAGTCTTTCTTAGACCTTTCAACGATTGGGAGCTGGATGAGGTGGAAAGGTTCTTTCTTTTTCTCCACAACAAGAAGGTTAGGTCTGTGCAAGAGGATCGTCTGTTGCTAAAGGAATCTATTACTGATGGCTTTTCTGTTAGACATATGTATCGTAAGCTGATGTTTTCTCCTCCTTTAGATTTCCCTAGTAGATCCATCTGGAACCCAATCGTTCCCCCAAAATTGGGTTTTTTCGCCTGGGAAGCTTCCTGGGGTAAGGTGCTAACGTTGGATCAACTGATGAGGAGAGGGATTCCCTTAGTAAACAGATGTTTTTTATGTGAAGAGAATGAAACAATAGACCATCCGTGTGCGAGCCAAAAATGTTATGGGATCTTCTTTTGGCAATTACTGAAGCTAATTGGGTTTTCCCCCGTACGGTTCGACAACTTCTCCTTGCTTGGCAAAGCGCTAGTGTTGGAAAAAAAAAGGAAGAGAGTTTGGATGGCAGCTCCTCTTTGTTTATTTTGGACGCTGTGGTTGGAAAGGAACAGGGTGGTTTGAAAATGAGGCCCCTCGGCTCATAGGGATGAAATCTTCCTTTCTATTTACCTTGTGGGGGGTGGGCTAAGGTGTACAAAGTAGTTAACTCAAATTCTTTAATTGGGGTTTAGCGGATTTAAGTGTAGGTGAGAGTGTGTTTGGGCTCCTTTGTACTCCTCTTGTGTACTTTTTGGGCCCTTTGTGCTCTTTCTTACATCTATATAATTTTTGTTTTTTACCGATCAAAAAAAAAACATACAGTCTTAAAAAAGTCATGACTTCTTTGTATAATTGACTGGTTGGTAATTGATAAGATTATAAGTGTATAACTATAGGAAGAGCCATGAAACTGGTTTTAATCTCACCTTGTCCATGGGTGGTGGGGCATGTGTCTCTGCCACCGTTGGTATCATCATATATTTGTTGAATGCTGACACCTGTGCTACAAACCTTTTATGTGTATTCAACGCAGTTGGCTGTATCCTTGTCCCTATTACATAGACTGGGTATGACCAGAAAAATGCACCAAGCTGTGTCTGTGCACCAAAACTTTATATATTTATTTATTGTTTCTTTTGTCTCCCCCTCCCTCTTCCCTCAACACACCACCGACCCACCCCTCCACATCTTATTACTAGTTAAAAGTAGAATTGTGTCATGCATGAAGATACATTACTGAGTCCTAATCCAGTGAAAATGTCTGTTTCTGGTTACAAATGCTAGGGTAATAACAAATTATCATACAGTCTTAAATTCTTTGAAAAGAAATCAATTGGAGTTTTTTTTTTTTTCTGATTTTCTGTGCTAAAGAGAGCTTCTGACATCACAGTTCTAGTTCAGATTTGGGTCCCAACAAATCCTAGAGGCGCTGAAAGACTACCTCCGGGTATCATTGAATCTGAGTCAGATTTCTACCTCCGTAGATTGTGGGGTCTTCCTAGTGAGGTATGTCTTCTACCATAACCTTGATGCTGCTATTTGTGGTTGTCTTGTTAATTACTTCATTTTGAAATGTTAATGAATTAATGCTTGCACAAGATAAGTAATTCGTTAGCAGACAACTAACTCATTTTGGCCGGCAAGAGGTTGAAAATGGCCTAAAGTGTTTTATAGAGATTGAGAAAGTATTAACCAAGAAATTTCCTTTTGAGGTATCAGATTAGTTTGGCTTATTGTTGATATCCTATCTCAATGGCACATTGACAATGTGACATGGAAATCTACAACACAAGGCATAGCCGAGCAGGCCCAGTTGGATGTGAGGCATTGTCCAAGAGTACTGGGGGATTGACCAACACTTGCGGATACTAGCATCTAGGTACTGTGTCTGCCCATCAATGGAATGTCTGGCCTCTCTTAAGTGCTCATGACTCTGCTTAAATGCAATTGTTTGCTGAGGGGTGTTACCCTAAGTAGGTTCCTCCCACACCCATCTTCAAGCAGCCCAAAGAACAGCATCATTCTTTCGTGGGAAAAACCAATTCTCAAGCAGCCTGTGGGAGGGATATGCTGTTAATGGCACCTTCATTGCAGGACTAACCACCAATCATCAAGTTTTTGGAATGATTTGAAGTTTTAGCTTGGACACTAGATTTGAAGTTTTGCTGAGAAAGGCACCAAAGCACATATTTTCTGGATGTCGAACTTGCTTTGGTCCAAGAGACAAGGGCACCAATTGCGATGTATAGATGTCAAGACTAGTATGATAAAAGCTCTCTTTAGGTGCTTCTCCAGTATAATTGTCAACCTCACCTGCAGCTCTAGGCCCATTAGGGATCTTTGTGCGGCCATCAAGCTGACTGGCATCCAACCAATCTTTAGAAGGCCCAAATGGCCACAGTTCAAAATTAGGAGAATTTCATATCCACACGTGAGAATATAATTCTGAGCAATCCTCTGAGATTCCAACCTTGGATAAATGTGATCAGTGACATGGAGAGTTAGACGCTTTTGAACTTGAAGAAAGAATTTTAGAGGGAAGGCAGGTTGATTAGCTTTGGGGTCCACTGCCTATGTCTTCTATTCTTCCTTCCCTCTTGAACAGACCTTCCTATGTGACTTTACCTCTGCTATCCTTGAACCTAAAACATATGAGTCAGTATTTCACATAAAAGAAAAATAATGTTTTATAGAAGTATAAAGATTACAAAAGACATATAGGAGGATAAATATGATTAAATAACTTAACTATATCTTAAATTGCTTTCTTACTCTTAATGGATTGTTAGTCCCTTTTTTGCAACTTATGCTATGTACCCTTTTGTTTGTCATACTTTCTTATTCTTACTTTGCATCTTACAGAACATTTTAGGCCTTCTTCTTTATTTTTCATCTTTTAAAAAAAATGGGATATTAGGGATATCATAATGGATAATTTGAGATTTGAACACCAAACTTTAATCGTGGTTTTGCCTCTTGAATTGAAACTGTGCCTGAAATGTTTACCTGAAGCAGAGCACTGATGAAGATTTCTAGATTTCCTCAACTATTGAATTTTGACATATTTCCTCTTTCATTGAGTCTTTTTCTAATCAAGGTACACTTGCAGGACTTAACCATTAAACCAAGGTATCTTGTAACCTTTACTGTCGGTATTGCTCAGAAAAATAATATTGATGCAGCAGTGAAAAAGGTCAGGCCCCCTCCCCCCCTCTCCCCCTCTTTTGCCTTCTCTCTCCAACCTACTAAATGTGTTTTTGCAGTTCTCAGAAAGCTTTACCATTCTGCTATTCCATTATGATGGACGGGTGAGCGAATGGGATGAGTTTGAATGGTCAAAACAGGCTATCCATGTGAGTGTTCAGAAGCAAACTAAATGGTGAGTAGCTACATTATTCACTTTAGAATTCCTAACTTCTATTATTATAGACCGTAGTGAATTGTTGTTGAGGCATAATTAAGTCTTGTTTCTCACAACTCCTTGAAATTTGCTTCAAGGTGGTACGCCAAGCGGTTTTTGCATCCTGACATTGTGGCTCCCTATGACTACATATTTATGTGGGATGAAGACCTTGGGGTGGAGCATTTTGACGCAGAAGAGTGAGTATCTGAAATTTGATATCCTTCTCTCAGGAAGAAGCTTTGTTGTGAACTAAATTAAAAGGTTCCAATTCTTTTCATTCCAGATACATAAATTAGTCGGAATCATGGCTTGGAAATATCACAGCCTGGCTTAGACCCACATAGTAAAGGGTTAACATGGCAGATGACAAAGAAGAGGGATAACAGTGAAGTTCACAAGTAAGAACAACCAAACTTCCCTGCTCTTCACTTTTTCCATGGTTTGCTGTTTTTATGTTTTCCTTATTTTTCTTCCTACAGAGAAACAGAGGAGAGACCTGGCTGGTGCACTGATCCACATTTGCCACCATGTGCAGCGTATGTGCACATATTTAATTTATATATCAAAACATTTTGAACTATATGGAACTGTTTTTTGGATCCAAAATTAATCTTTATTGATTATCATTACTTAAATATGCAGCTTTGTGGAGATCATGGCTACTGTGTTTCCGCAGCGCGTAAACGTTGTGTTTGGCATATGATTCAGGTTTGGGGCATTCATTTCCACCCGTGGCTGTTTGGACACTTAACCCCTTTATCCCTATCAACTCATACCTCTGAAACTCATCAAAAAAAAAAAAAACTCATACCTCTGACATTGTTGTGTTGCTACTTGCAGAATGACTTGGTTCATGGATGGGGTTTAGATTTTGCTCTAAGAAAATGTGTAGAGGTCAGTAACAAGTTCTCTCTTGCTGCCTAAATTGTTTAATTTTTGTTGTTTACGTCATATAATCCTGATGTTTGTTTAAAACAGCCTGCTCATGAGAAAATTGGAGTTGTAGATTCTCAGTGGATTCTTCATCAAAGCGTTCCCTCGCTTGGGAACCAGGTAAAACACTAATCTATCAACTACTTTTCATGGATTCCTTCTGTATGGAATAGAAGGTTCTTACTATTTTCCTGCTTTCAACAGGGGAAAGCAGAGGGTGGTAAGGCACCCTGGGAAGGGGTATGTCTCTCTCTCTCTCGAACTCTCTCTGGAAAGAAAATTGTTACTCTTTTGACTTGTTGAAACTGATCTGAGGCGTAGCTTGTTCTTATTTGAATAATCAATTTTGCAATTATTTGCTGAAGTTCTGATTCCATTTTTATCACAGGTGAGGGAAAGGTGTAGAAAAGAATGGACAATGTTTCAAGACCGAATGGCTCTTGCAGAGAAAGCCTACCTTGAGGCCATGAAAATCGATCCCCCCAATTCTACTGCTACTTAGGAGAACAACAATTACGGTAGCAAAACATTTGTAGTATTATCCTCTCTCACGTCTCTGCATCTTTACCTCTGGTAGTACTTAATTCAAAATCATACTTGTTTGGAGTAAGCAATATTGTTATTTCTTTTTCTTTTGGGGTGGTGGTAGGTTGTATTGGGTTGGAATCACGTTGTAGCTTTAGAAGCAAGAAGAAGCCAGTGGTCATTTCTTGCAAATGTGCGTGTGAATGTGTATTACGTAATGTTAGTTTGTGGGATCGGATCAGATCAGATCAGATGAGGATATATCCCAAAATGTGGCTTATGGAATGGATTATTGCGGTTGCAAATGAAAGGCTTTCATATTATGAACAATCTCTACAATGAGAAATATAACAGCCATCAAAGTCAGAGAAACAAATAAATTTCTTATTGTCCATTGTTGAATTATACAGAATGATTAAACAAAGTCAGTTACAAATACTTTTAATCCTAATAAACTTTAAAATGTCAAAAAGGAAAACAGAAAAAAAAAAAAATCTTTTGGTTGTGACTTGTACAACTTAAAAAATGGTGCTTCCTCTCCTGATCATCGTTAAAATGTTAGGTTGAGGCATATTGGCAAATTATAAGTAACCTTTTGTGATAGCTTCTTCCAGTTCTTTAAACTCCCAGGCATCATCTGCTGAATATTTGTCCTGAAATAGAAGAAAATTAGTCGTAGAAACCTTCATGGTGGCTAGGTGGATATGAAGGCTCTCAAAGAAAGAGAAGGAATTTTGATGGGTGAATGCTTCGACTAAAAACCTTAAGCCTTGAGAATAAGGGACCTTACCGATTGAGTCTCTTCGTAGAGCAGTTAAATGTGCACAGCTGCAGGTGAGAAAGTGATTTATGAGTCGACAAAAGAGGGGACAAAGCATATAGCTATATTTGTTCAACAAGCAAGTTTCAATTTGGAGATTTTTGACATAGACTCTCCTTGCTTGCAACCGTTTTTGTCAGCCGCAATGGAGAAAGGGCAACTACTGCATGTATTATAACTATTTTGTGCATGAAGGATATTACTGGGGAAGGATATATAGTTCAGATTGTATTCTAAGAATTCGATAAATTCTGTTGTGGGCAAACAGGCATGGTCATTTCCATCAACCCTTACTAAAAATAAAAATCACCATGCAAATAACCAATCAGCAGACTAGAAAGGCACAGAAGAATCTTCAAGGAAGTGGAATATGATCCAATGTAGGCTGGTGGACAGCAATAACCATTAAGTGGGCTGCTTAAAGGGATATTCATCAGTAGTACAGTACAGCCTAGAACCAAATGAATCAAATTAAGACTACTACAAACTAGCATAAAAAGAAGTAACAATGACAAATTTGTTTACAAAGACTACCTGCCAAGAGCCTTCCCAAAATCACTTTGTGATCGAATATAAGTCCCTTTTGAGCATGTCACCCAGGAAATCAAATTTTGTCTGCAGATCTGCACAAGAAAAAAAAACTGGCTAACGTATGATAAATGATGATAAATAAGTAATATAAGATATCTCCTAAGAACAAAAAATATTTCCCTCCTAACATCATGGATGGCTATATTCCTAATATCAGCCAGGTGTGAACAGATTTGCATGACAAAGCACTAGGTAGAAATATAACATAATCATATCATCAGGAAAAGTGTGATTTTGTAACAATAGGAGATATGATTACATTAAACAACTTCGCCACAAATATCAATATGGAGTAAAAGTAGGAGAACCTGTCATCTAAGCTTCGCTCAATGTCAAACTTGAAAATTGAGATCCGCCTTGGTGCAAGCTCTACACTTTCTCCTCTTCTTGCTTTCTCATACATCTTTTCACCTCCAACCTATAACGGTAAAAACAACGGAAAAGAAGTTGATCAAATTAAATTGATACTTGAACAGCAAACATCTTTCTCAGGTAAATAGTTCATGCTACTAAGCAATCAACATACAAAGATCTGCCTGCAGTGACTTATTTCTGCCACTTCTATACATAATGTCAACAGAAGTAGGAGTTTCTTGCTGATGGCAGAGAACATGGGAGGAACTTGCCAAATCTCCCCACAAAATGATGCAGCAGCTTTCTTTATGTTCTCATCTTTGATGTGCTCCCATGGCTCACGCTGAATAACCTACATGAGCAAAATGCAGAAAACATATATCTATGATTATGAAAAAAAAAATAAAAAGTAAAGATAATAGAAAAGGCCATCATACTCCACAATGATACTAAAGTTACATCTAAAAGTTAATCAAAATCACATGTAGTAGAACAAAGGTGATCAAATATTATGTCACATTTGCTCTTTACAAAACTCCCTTCTATTTCTCAGAGTGGAACATGCACCATGTGAACACTGGCACTAGCATTATCATTCAATTGTTTTGAAGTTGAGGTGGTGCACTCCTTAAACCCACCTCAGATATTAATACTTGTATTATTTTCCTTTGTTAGACATCATGTAACAATTCACTTTCCACCATGCAAATAGATTGTTTTGGATCCAATGCACCTTTACATTAAAACACACCTATCCAGCTAAGAAAAAGCTCATTACCCATGTAGCACTAGAAACTTCTTCCCCTAATCAATACAAGATATTACAATCACTCATCTTATGCAAACACATCATCCTTGTATCGTGCAAGATGCAGGACCACACAAACAAAATCTTATGCCTAGGCTGAAGAACTAGTTCTAATACCATTAGCAATGATTCAGGTTTTCCATCACCAGTTTCAAAGGTTAGTAGAGTCTACATGCATCTAAATGAACTGCTTCGCTTATCTGTGACAGAATGCATAAGCTTCATTACATTTCTTTATTCCGCGTAACACTATAGTTCTTTCCTTAAGCAACAGGTTTATTTAGTGGTTCTACCCCTTTAATACATTACACCTTATATACCAAGTATTGAAACAGAATTTTGATTACGACCAGCTAAAAAGGAGGAGTTGGGATATCTAGAATAGATGCTACTTGAGCAAAGAAGAGGAACCAGTGACCACCTAATCCCATTTAAAGACAAAGCTACAGTGTTGTGAAATTTGATTGATTCCCTTCTTGGTGTCCAGCAGGTTATCCATTCCTCAGTCAGGAGGGATATGCTAGATCTGCACAGGTTCTTTTGTGGTATAAAGAGGGAGAAGGCATGAAGAACTGACCCTTATGCTTAATGTGGACCTAATGGATGGAAAGGAATGGAAGAGATTTTAATGAAGTCAAGCAGTCAAACCAAGCTATTAAATCTTTTTTCTTGCATAACTTTTGTAAATTGAGCTAGGTTCTGTATAGAGGATCATTCTTTGTCTTTGATTCACTATATAAAATAGTTGCTTGTTAAATAAAGGAAAGGCATTATTATCTCCTTACAACCTAGATTTTTTGGACATTGTTTGTATACTTGGCATGTACGGTATTCACTGCTTGTAGGTGTTTCTAATGCAAGCCTATGTTTACCAATCCAAAAAAATAAAAAAAAATAATGAAAAAAAAAAAAAACAAGCATAATACATGGTTATCCAAGGAGAGACAATTTTTTCTACTAAACTCAACCTAAAAGAGGAAAGTAGTTTATGTCATAGAATGCATACTATTTGGGATACTTTGATATAAGCAAAAAAGCAATAGGATTGGATTGTAGAGCGCAGGAATTTAAATAGAACAAAATTCTGTACAGGGCGTACTTTCTAACTATCAGATTAGAAACAAATAAAGCATACTAGTGTAACTTAAAACATGGAGCACTGTTGTGTTTTGAGATAGGTAGACAAACCGGAGAATCAGCATCCCAAGTTGAAGTAGCCTCCCCTAAACGAAAAATTCCACTATAACCCTTAACCATGCCTTGATAACTGCAATACAAATAATACCAAACCTTTACAGGAACTTCATTTGAGAAAATCCAAGAAAAAGTTTCAATTCTAATTTCTAAGGTAACGACATGTGATGTAAAACTTCAAGACCGAAGAGCTAGTTCAGGAAATCTTTCAAGATCTGGGTTGAAATCTTACTTTTCTACCAATTTAGTGGCTTTACCAACACATACAATCAACAAACCAGTAGCCATGGGATCAAGAGTTCCAGCATGCCCTACCTGAAAGATGAGTAAAATTAGAAGAAAAAAAAGAAAGGAAA